>PVKH010037656.1:0-11430 GCA_004027955.1 Chaetophractus vellerosus | reverse complement strand
GAAGATACTAGAATAAAGCCCGGAGTGTTGGATTGGATTGGATGTGTACAAGTTCATGGTTTTCAATATATATAGCTAGATACTTATATGTAGATAATGTGTGTGAATACATACATAAAAAATTGCTCTAGATTTTTCCATTGAGGGAGCAAGTCTGGGAGCAGCAATATCCCAATAGCAATTAGTGCACCTAGCATCCAGATCTTTGATTCCTCAGAAAGGGACCAGGACACCTAGAGAAAAGCCTGATTCCAGGCCCCGGACAAGGAAAATATAAGATGAGCCCAGAACATATTGTCATACCAGAAAGTATAGAAGAACACAAAAAATGATGGGGACATATCAAAAGGTCACTAAAACCAAATTAAAGGGGCTGCCAAGGGCCAAATCTGGGTCCATCTGAGCATCAAAATAAATATGGAAACAGATTATAATCATTAAATAAAATATAAATAGAGAATCATGGATCATACTGATAAACAGATGATGGATAAAGATGGAAGGAAGGAAGGAAAGAAGGAAGGAAAGAAGGAAGGGAAGAGAGAGATGAGGAACAGGACATTTGCTAGTCTGAAATTATTCTCCCCATATAATACTTATTAATTATAAAAAGAAAAATAGTAACTTTACCATGGAACAGCCTGGCAGATTCCATTTTAATCAACTGCTCAAGGGCAAATATTATCAGTAATGAGACAATAAAAACATATGTGCCATCTGATGGAAGAAATGAGAACATAGGCTAGCTCTGTAATATTCCTGCCAAAGTAGCAAAACTTTAATTTAATATGAAGAAACATCAGACATACCAAATTAACAAATATTTTACAAAATAACTGGCCTATAATCTTCAAAACTGCCAAGGTATGAAATAAAAAGAAACAATAAAGAACTGTTCCAGCTAGAAAGAAAATAAAGACATGACAAGTAAAACATGTAATTCTGAATCAGACCCTTTTTGTCAATTGGGCAAACTTGATTGGGGTCCAAAGATTAGATGATAGTTACTTATCACTGTTAATTTTCTGGGTTGTTTTCAGAAATATTTCTGAAATTATATATAATTCTCTTTTCTATTTTTCATGTCCTATTCATTGGCCAGAACTTTTAAAAGTTTTTATAATCTTAAACACTCATGAATACCCATTAACTCAGGGTTATTGGGAATTTTTCTTATGTTTTCTGCTTTGAGAATAATGTTGGCTCTTGATATACTAAGATTGTAATTTCTTATTTTTAGGTTATTTTTCTATCATAAAAAGACCAATATTTTCTGTATCTATTAAGATGAAAAATGCTTTCTCTGGTTTGATCTATTTGGTGTGATTAGGCATATTAATATATTTACTTATGGTAAATAATTTATATATTCTTGGAATAAATCTTAGTTGCAAGTTATCAATTTTAAATACACTGCAAAATTAGATTTTCTAATATTTATTTACAATTTTTTCACCTGTGTGTGGGCAATTTTTCTATATTTTTTTCATAATGCTCTTTACTCAATGCTTTAGTCTGAGACAATACTAACAAAATAATAAGATTCACAACATTCCACAGTTTTCTAGGTGCTAAAAAAATTGTGATAATTGATATATCTCTCGATAATATTTCTTTATGTTTTCCAAATAATTAGTTTATCATGTTACCATCAATAATTATTTTATTTGCCTACCTTAGATTAAGGATCAGCAAACTTTCTCTATAAAGGGCCATATGTCGTTGCAGGTCATAAGGTCTCTGTTGGAGCTGCTTAACCATGCACTTGTAGCATAGAAATAGTCATAGACACTTTATAAAAGAATGAGCATAGCTGTATTCCAATAAACCTTTATTTACCAAAACAGATAACAAAACTGGCTTATGGGTTGCAGTTTGTCAATCATTGCTTTATTTCAGATATTCCTTTTGTAACCTCTTGAATGCAATTTTTAGTTTTTAATTTTTGGGTTTCTTTTTTAATATTTAAAGTATATAGAGATATTTATTCCTCTGAGTGCAACTTTGGAAAACTCTCAAATTGTGATATATAATACTCATAAAACTGATATTTTTACACATTACATGATTTATATTTTTATTTCCTCAGTCTAAAAATTATTTAGGAGCAATTTCATTTTATTTTTAAATGTTACAAAGTGAAAAAAATCTTTGAAAATAGGGACATTGATAAGGATAAATAATGGAACACATGTAGAATTTTAGCTGTCAATGGCACATGCCATTTGGTGAAAATCTGCTAAACAGTAGTTTAACCCATTTTCTTGTGCTGCCAGAACTAGAGTCATTTGAATACATAATTGCCAGGAAGAACCCCAATAGAGAGGTTATTAATCATAAGTACTGAATGATGATGCTATGATGACCACAGAAAATGGCTTTAGATGAAGAAACCCTCTGAAAGAATATTTTTAAAAATATTTGAACAGAAATATAAAGAAAAGTCATAATACAACCCTGAAAAATTTAGGGGGTGACCATTTAATTACTGAGTATTTATTTTTTTATTTGCTTTACTTTGTTATTTTTTTTAATTATATTGCATTAAGGTCTAAAAATTTTATTCTCAAAATGAAATATGTGCATTTTGCAAGGTATTAGAATTTTTATTATATATTAATATATAACCAATGTTCTATGAGTGCTGGGAAGAAATGTTAAATCTCTGTAAGGCACTTGTTTATTTATTAATTTATTTGTGTGTTCCTGATGCCTCCAAGACTATAAAAAAAAGTATTAGTCTTCCATTAGTATTGTGATTTCTACCAACTGCATATTTTGATTTATTATAGTAATTTGATGTTAGATTACTTGATGCAAGGGATGCAGGCTTTTTAATATTTTATTTAAATATTGTGCCCTTCATTAATAATAACTATGGTGTTATTGGTGCACTTAATATGTTTGGCATTGAATTCTATTTTGTTTGGAATTAGTGTTGCTACCCCTGCTCTCATTTTATTTAAATGAGCAATGTATATCTTTGCCAATACTTTGCTTTTAACATTTGAGAATATTTATCAACAATATATAATTTGACGCTTTTTATGGTGCAGTTTTATATATTTTTTTCTTTTAGTAAAGGATGTTGATGTGTTTTTCCCTATTTTTAAATTTATTTGGCCCTTTCAATCAGTCCCTAAGAAGGAGGCACTCAAATAATCATGTTACTTTGATGGAAACAGATAATCTCATTTTCTGCCATAAGCTCATGTAGGTGTTATGGAGTTAATATCTTTTTTTAAACTCCTGGGTGGAATTTTCCAGACAAAAATCTCACCATCAATTATCGATGAATCATTCCCAGTAAAATTCAGACAGAAGCCTAATGAGTAGTTGTCAATGTGTCAGGCCTATCCTTTGTATTATCTTTAACATCTTCTTTGGCTAGAAAATCAATAAACAGGGATGGAGGGTATTGATAAGAACACTGGATTTGTCTTAGCTTAAAAGCTTGAAAATGCTGGTCTGCTATACCCCTTATCAATTTATATATGTTCCTACTACCAAGAGCATACATTGGGACACGAGAGCAAATCAAATGTGTAAAGGACAGCAAAGGTTTTGCTTGATAGCATGTTTAAAAACATGACTTACAAGATCCCATGAAGCACTAGGATAGAGGAGAAAAAATAAATCTAATCTTTTATTTTCATTCAAATCAAACCAAAAGGGAACTGTTGGCTTTTTCCCATCCATGGTGTGCATTTTCACTTACTCAATTGCTTTTTGTAAAAATGATCCAGACTCAGCCAGTCTCTGGGGACTGTCCTTCTAATTGGAAATTCACAAAGCAATCCCCAAGAAGCTAACAGTTATAAGCTTTATGGTTAAGAACTGAGATGCACTCTGGTTGTAAACTCTATGGCCACATCATCGATTTAGTGGCTCTATTCTCAAATTCTGTGCTGGTTAATTTCTGGGTACTGAAGTTGTTCTGCCTCTGCCAGCTCACAGTCCTCTAACCTTTCTGAACATGAAGATGTCTAGCTCCCACCTTCCAATCTCAAGAGACTGTGTTTTTCCTAT
Organism: Chaetophractus vellerosus; assembly: GCA_004027955.1. Lineage (NCBI taxonomy): Eukaryota > Metazoa > Chordata > Mammalia > Cingulata > Chlamyphoridae > Chaetophractus > Chaetophractus vellerosus. The sequence continues at coordinate 7,401 of PVKH010037656.1, read as the reverse complement.
GTGTGTACCTATTTCTTATATAGGCGCACCAAAAATAAGAAGAAAATGTGAGCAGAAAGAAATTCATAGCTGTAGCCACAATTCAAAACAGAGAAAATGTAAAGATTGTAGATTTACTGTGTTCTTTTATGACTTTCTGCTCTCTGGGCTATTTCAATCATAAAAAGAAGCTCCCAGATGCATACACTGAACGTCACTAAGGCACACTATCTCAAGGTGCTATAGCACTGAAGAGTTGTGGAATTTTTGAAGCGATAGGCTTTCAGCAAAGGAACTGCAGTCAGGGAGGCAGCTAGCCATAAAATCCTGTTTTCCTTTTGGAAAGGTCACTACAGAGTGAGCTTTTCCTCCTTTATGATAGAAAGAGGAAATCAAAGGAAGAGGCCCAGACACAATCACAGGACAACCCTATTGAGACAATATGAGGGTCTGGGGTGGGTGATGATCCACAAATCCAATATATGTCATACATAAACAGTAACACAAAAGCAGTATCAAATTTTTTGTCAGGCAATTAAACTTTATGACAAGTTAATTCAACTTTGCTACTGTTTTATTAAACCTATGGAGAAAAAAAACTATTCGCTCTGGTACATCACAAGTTTCACAACACATTTCTTAATACAAGCTCCTTGTTCTGCTATTTTGATATATTAAATATCCAGCAACGAATTTCTGGGGTCATAAATCTACAGTGATAAAATTAATCCTATTGCTGAAGACAAATAAATATTTTATTGCACTTTTATGAGCTTTTGTTCCCTCTTCACTTTCAAGTAGATGTTGTTTAGTGGTACGAAGACATTTTGCTTCTGTAAAATGTATTAGAAACAATATAACAGTAATGCAATTCACATCTACAAAGCTGTTGTGCACCCTTAAATTCGAAAATTCAAGCACATCTCCTCCCAAAACTTAAAAATAATTTGTCAATGGAAAATATCCAGACATTATACTCAACTCAATTTGTATCCTGAAATATTTTGCATTTCAATTGTGGGCACTAATTCTATTATGCGACACTTTTATTTGCAAAAACAAAATAAGCTGAGTTGTAGGAGGGAATAAAGTGCAGCAAACCAAATACTCACCCAAATCTAATTCTTTTAATTCTCCCGAGCGCCCCAAACCTGGATATTACGATGAAAGTTTGATATGGAAAATTCAGTGTAAGTAGGACTTGCAAGGATTGGGGGCGGGAGAAAGCTCAGGGAAGCAGACTTTCTGATGTTTGTAGAAAAGAATTTGGTTCACTTACCTCCAGAAAGTCCTTTATAATAACATAGAGATATATCATGGAAAGCTCAAGTAATGTATTCCCTCCCATAAAAAGAAGAGAAAACAGGTTTCGGGAAGAGAGATTACTTATCCTGCAAATATACTATGTTATACCAGATCTAAGACTAAAACCTAGCTAATCTGACTGCTAATACCATAAATTCAGGACCTTTTCATTTATAATGCATTAATTGCTAAACTTTAGGTAAGAAATCTGCTCATTTGGATGAGGTAAAAGTCCACAGATATGTAATACGGTGGGTACTCCAATATAATTAGCTAGTTATGCACCTTGGCCTTTGTCCATTTCTACAATACAGTCTTGTTCTGGATAGTGCTTACCACTTGTCTGGGTCCCAAACTCTTCACACAATACACATTCTCTTCCTAAACCAATTCTTACCTCCTCCAGGCTCAAATTTCATGGCCAGGGAGGCAAAATCAAAAATGGAAATATTCAAAAATTATCTCTGGCAGGAAGTATTTTATATATGCTAACTTTAACTGACTCTTGGCAAATTACAGAGAATATCAACACACTTTACAAAGCACCATGCAGGTGAGATATATGAGTTTAATAATGAATAAGAAAAAGAAAGTGAATTAGAGGTTCCCACCTCCAGACAAGATGAGGTAACAGGGATCTGATTAACCCCTCTTGCCTAAAATAAACAAAAAATAAGAGATAAAAAGAAAAAAGAAACAAAGGTTTTTGAAACAGTGGATACCAGGCAATGAAGTAAAGTTGTTCTTCAAGGTAAGAAACAAATGAGGTAAGCCCTAAAATTGCCCCAGCTTACTGTTTTGAGAAAGAATCAAGGCTGAAGTTCATGGAGGGGGACTTTAGACAAAGCGTAGGAAGCTCCTTGAGTGAGGAGAAGGAGCTGAGAGTATGAGAAGAAGGTAGCTAGAGTTCATAGGAAAAAGTATAGGATGGGGGAGAGATGCATGGAAAGAGAAATCCAGTGATCTGCAGAGACCCCTTGAGTATTCAGCTGAATACTTATCACCACGTGCCTTTTAGAAAACTAATCCAGGTCAGTGAAGAACCACACAAATGAATAAGAAGGAATAGTACCAGACACTCATACAGGGATGGGAATTGTGCCTGTTACAACCAGAAGACAGGGAAGCCTCAGAATTTGCATGACATTGGGTAGAGTACTCAGAAAGGTTTTGCCTCTTTAGACTAAAGTCTGCTTTGGTCCTGCCTAAAAAATATAAAATGGAAAACTGAAAAGGATCAATCTGTCTCTAAGAAAGTCAAAGTTCAAGAACAAAGCTCAAGAAAATTTATGAAAATACAGAAATAGCTAGTTCCCAAAAAGGTAAAATTCACAATTTCTGGTATCCAATCAAAGATCACTAGGCATGCAAAGAAGCAGAAAAATTCAACCCTTAATGATGAAAAGAATCAATCAATTCTAATGGAACCAGAATTGAACAAAGATGTTAGAAGTAGCAAACAAGGATATTAAAAAGTTAGCATAACTGTATTACATATGTTCAAAAAGTTAGAGACTTTGAGAATATTTTTTAAAGACCCAAATCAAACTTCACGAAATGAAAACAATGTCAGTGATGATAAATATATAGGATAGGACTGACAGCAGATTAGACAATGAAGAAGTGAGATTAACCAACTTGAAGACATAGCAATAGAAATTATCCGAAATGAAATTTAGAAAAAAAATGTTTAAAAAATGAAAATATCATCAGTGAAATGTGAAACAATTTCAAGAGACATAATAAACATGTAATTGGAGTCCCCAAAAGAGGGGAGGGAAGAACTGAGAAAATCTGAGGAATCAATGGAATGAGGAATAAGACAAAGAAGTCTAATCTCACCCCTTCTATTCAATATTGTACTGGAGGTTCTACCCTGCACATGAGAAAGAAATAAAATGCACCAAGTTTAGGATGAGAAAAATAACCCTCTTTATTTTCAGATGACATGATCATCCATCAGATGGAATCTATTTATTTTTAAAAACCACTGGAACTAATAAATGAGTTTAGCAAGATCGCAAGATTCAATATCAACATAAAAAAGCAATTATATTTCTGTATCATAGCAACAAGCAATGGAAATTGAATTGAAAAAATATAATTTAAAATACCATAAAAATATGAAATAGGATTAAACCAGACCAAAGATTTGCAAAACCTGTACACTCAGAGAAATAGACTTAGATAAGTGGAGAACTATATCTTGGTCAGCAGGTAGAAATGTTGTTAGGATATCAATTTTCCTAAAATTGATCTAGGTTCAACACAATCTCAATCAAAATTCAAGCAAGCATTTTTGTAGAAATTAGGCTGATTCTCAAAAGGATATGAAAATGCAAAGGGCTTAGAAGATGCAAAACAATTTTGAAAAAGGAAAGCAAAGTTTGAGAATGAACACTACCTGCTTTCAATATGTATTTTTAATCTACAGTAATCAAGACAGTATGGCATTAGCATAAAGAAAGACAAGTAAATAAATGGAACAGAAAAGAGAGTCCAGAAAGAGACCTACACATATATGGAAATTTATTTTTAACAAAGATGCAAAATCAATTCAGTGGAGAAAAGATAGTTTTTCCAACAGATTATTCTGGAACAACTGGATATTCATATTCAAAAAAATAAGCTACAATTCATACCTCACACCATATGAAAAAATTAACTCAAAATGGATCATAGACCTAATTGTAACGCCTAAACTACAAAACCTCTAAAAGAAAACAAAGGCAAAAATCTTTGTGATCATGGATTCAGCAAATATTTCTTAGATATACTGCCAACAACACGATTCAAAAAGAGAATTGATTAATTGCCCCTCATCACCATGTAAAACTGCTGCTCTACAAACACTACTATTAAGAGAAGGATAAGATGAACCATACACTGGTATTTGCACTGTGCATATCTGATGAAGGACTTGCATCTACAATATAAAAGGAATTCTTAAAACACAATAATAAGAAAACAGACAAACCAATGAAAAAATAGGCAAAATATGTGTGCAAACTTCACCCAAGAAAATATATAGATGGCAAATAAGTTCATGCAAAGATACTCAACATCATTATTCATTTGAGAAGTACAAACAAACTACAATGAGATACCTCTGCATGCATATTAAAATGACTGCAATTTAAAAGTCTGACCTGACCATACCAAGCAAATGTGGAGGAACAGGAACCCTTACCCACCATTGACAAGAAGGTAATATGGTACATCTCTGGAAAACATTTGGCTCTTTCTTTATATATTCAATATATGCCCGCCATATGACCCAAGCATTCATTTCGTAGGTATTTACTCAGAAGAAAATAAAGCATATGTCCACACCAAGACTTGTATATGAATGTTCATAGTAGCTTTATTTGTAATAACCAAAAACTTAAACAATCCATATGTCTATCAACTGATTAAAGGATGAACAATTGTAGTATATCACTACAATGGAATACTACTCAGCAATACCAGGGAATGAAATATTGTAAACACCACAAGGTAGTTGAATCTCAAAATAATTATATGGAGTGAAAGTGCTCAGAAAAAAGAATACATAATAATATGATTACATTTATATAACATTCTAGAAAACACAAACTAATCTCTCGAGACAGAAAGCAGATCAGTGGTTGCCTGGGAAGGGAGATGGAGAGGAGCTGGAGGCAGAAATCATGCAGGGACACACAGAAACTTTTAGTGGGGAGAGATATGTTAAGCATCTTGATTGTGGTGCTGACTTCATAAGAGTATACATATGTCAAAACTTTTCAAATTGTACCTTTTTAAATATGAGCTATTTTCAGCATTTTAATTATACCTCGGGTTTAAAAAGTGAAAATGCCCAGCTTGCATACTCAACACAGAATTGTGAAATGGATGCCTCTTCCATCTGTGTGGAGTAAGATCCTCCATCTAAACTATTATTTATCTGGCTCCAATTGCAAGCTCCATTTTGTTGCCAAAAATACATTATTACTAATATCATTAATAATATTATTCATAATTATTAATATCTCCATGGAAGCATTTTCTCATCTGACAGAAACTGCTAGTTACTTCCTATTAATCTTCTTCTCTTTCCTTAATAACAAAACTTTTAACCACCAGGCACATTGCCATCCAACTAAACTCTTCATTCCCTAGCTCTTTTTGCACTAGATGTGGCCATGTGGCTGTTTTGGCCGACGAGATGTAATGAAATGCTACATTCTTAACAGACAACAGAAAAGGTGTACCTTTTCCCTACTGGCTAGAATGTGGGTCTGAGCAGTCATATTGGACAATGAAGCAGAATGCTAAAGATGCCAGAGAAGCAAGATAGAAATCTGGGTCCCTGATTCTAATAAATCACATTGCTCTGCCTGCTTCCATGTTTCTTTAATGCTATCTTGTCTAAGTCACAGGTTGTATTTCTGCTGTTGTAGATACATTTGCTTACCTTAATCCTAACCATTTTATCGCCTCCGAGAATGACAGGCAGATGATGTATAATGAGCACAGTCCTATATAATTGCAGAACTACTCACTGTGGAACAATGAAAGAAAGAAGAGAATCTGGAGAATAAACCCATTTTACATGGGTATATTATATACATTGTTATCACAAGGAGAGTGAAAAACAATTGTCCACAATATCTAATACTGAGATCTGGATTGTGAGGCTTAAAAATTTGGGTACAATTTGTAAAATTCATGTCATGAATTTGGTATAAAAATATATATGCAAGAGACTTCTAGAATGATTCCTTAATGAAATCCTTAAGAACTAGAATTCTAGCTATGTGAGCTTGACTTTCAGACTCGATTTTCCATTGGATAATACAGCTTTTTTTCATCTGTAAATTGTTTTAAAGGTAATGCATGGATAGATGAAGCCAGTGTCACAGCGCATTTGGGGAGACCAAGAAGAAATGTAGGTAAAAAGCTAAATCCCTACCAGTACTTCCTAGAAAATGTGTATACTCTATTACTTATAAAGACATGAAGTAATGCGGGGGTAGTAGGGAGAAATAAAACTTTCTTGCCTGATGCTTGTCTGCTTCTCTTTGTCAACTGTGTCCTCCCATATCCTGTGATTTTGTACTTACCACTTACCAGCTGTGACCTTGGCAAATTACCTGAGCTAACAGAGCCAGTTCTCCCATCTATAAAGCAAGGAGAGTAATCAATCATACTTCATTGGTTGGTTGTGATGATGTAATAAGATAATGCAAAGTACCTAGCACAAAAGCCCTTGGTGAAAGTTAGCTACAAGTATAGATAGCACTATTGGAGTCTGTACAAACACACATGGTGTTATATTATAAGATCAGTGATTCTTGGAGAACAAACTCAAATAGAAATGAGTTCAGAGAGGCCATATAGTGCCTGGACACAGTTTAGGCCTAGGCATCGAAGGGTTGGGTTTTAACTGCGGATTTTACATAGAGCAAACTTGTGACTGACCTTTCTCCAAGGTTCACTTTCCTCATCTGTGAAATGATGAAAATACTCTTGCTTTTATTTATCTCAAATATTGTCAGTATTACAGAAGTGTAATTTTATTAAATGTAATTAATATTGGATAAATGTAACAAGTATGATTGGCATAGTACCAAAGCAATATACACATTCTTTTGACTCTATTTTTATTTCTCTAGACACTTAGGATTAGCTACATCATTGTTTCACTTCTACATCAGGCATAGATTTATCACTCTTTCTTAAGTAGTTAAAGAAACAGGTCTTTCCTATGTGCACTCTGAGCCATCCCTTTGGAAGCCTTTTCACACCAGCTGAGCTCTATGGTCTCTTTCTTTTCCTGATTTTGTGTGTTCAGTACCTTATTTAGCTTTCTTAATGGTGTTGATTAGGACATCCTGGTTCCTGGGTGTTTCTTCTTGCAGCTTCTCCTTCCCTTAGGCTTAATGCTATTCCAATAGGCTAATAACCCAGGCTTGGTCATTGTATTTCCTTTACTGAGAAAAAATCACTTTTCCCTCACCCAGAAAGGAGATAACAGGTAACTATCATTTATAGAGCATTAACTAAATCCCAAGAAATGGGTTATGGAATTTATATCTATTAAATAAATTATCCTTACCAACAATTTGAAGTATCTCTTTCTAGAGCTCCTAC
>PVKH010037655.1:0-11433 GCA_004027955.1 Chaetophractus vellerosus | reverse complement strand
CATCCCTTAACTCTCACCTTTCTAGGATTTCACAGATTTTTTTTTTCCTTTCCAACAAGAGTATTATAAACTAGTCTGCCAGGAATGATCGATTAGACCAGCATTTTTTAATAATGTTCAAATTCTACGCAAAAGTTCTCAAACACCAGCTTTCAGACACCGTCACTGGAAGAATGCCTTCAAATAGAACACAATCTTTTCAAGAATGTAGTATAACAAGAATGTAGTGTGACATTGAAAGTACAGGACACTCAAACCAAGCACAATGCCACTGACACTTTACTCAGGTGAAAATGAGTAAATCGTGTCATGGTGAAGATCTGTTTCTAATTATATTTAAGGGTCAACAAGTGTCACCCCATCGGCACTGTTTGTTTGTTCAACAATTATTCTTAAATAATCATTTGCACATCCATTAAAAAGGTGTTGATTTACAGGAAAGTACCTGCATAATCTGGGAAGTTAACATAAACAACCTACTGGACAATGTATAGAGCCAAACAAATAAACCAAACAACAGAAAACAACGTCACTGTGCTAGTTTTCATAACGTAAAAATAAAACCATTTTATCTGGGGCCAAGGCTGACTCAAGTCTTAAGAGGGATATCGATAATGGTACAGTCTGCAGTATCACCTTCTACAATGGGCCAGATGGCTTTTTAAGAACTCCTTTGGGAAAGGATAACATTAAAACATTAGTCTGGCAGAATCACACCTGAGGGAAAAGCATAGCTTCTTGGAACTTACGAAGTGGAGTGGAAAGATAGTAGAGTCAATATAAGAAAAATTGGTTTCTGGAAATAAAATTGTTTTCATCTTTGCACTGCCAGATTTACTTTATGAAACACACCTCCTCCCCGGTTCTCTCATGTGCCAAGGATTATAACTAATGCTGAGAGATGTTCTTGAGATCAAGCAGATTCAAACCTACTAGTTAAAGTCTGCTGTCCCTCTGAAAGGATCCAGCTATAATTGAGTTCCTTCATCAAAAAAGGATGAACTCTTATGAGGTTAAAAGATGTCCTGATTCAATTTAGTAGATTGAAAAAAATATAAAGAGATATTTCAAGGAAATTTTTCAAATGACGACTACGGATGTTCTTCCTATTACGTGGGATATAAATGTTTGAATAGGGAGAAATGAATTTGGCCAGAATCTCCTTCCCAGGCTCCAGCCTTAGCCTAATGAACAAAAGTGATCTAGTCAAGAATGACAACAATCTGCAAAACACCCACGAAAACTTTAGCCTGCAAGGGGGTACTGTAATGATTTCTTCAGGCTGTCCTTTGCCTAGATTTGACTCACAGAGTGAGAAATGATTAACATTTACCTAACAGCCCTAAACAAACAGGAAGCACAGCCCATACAGAATGGAGAAAACAGAGGTGATGGTGAAGTCTTCCAACAAACTGCAACATGTATTACAAAGCAATGAATGGGGTACTCCCAAAGCAAAGTGTTTTGGAGCAGAGCACTTCCATTTTCCTTTAACATGTTTACCGTTAACACCTAGTTCAGGAACAGGTTTATTCAACATAAATATATAAAAAATTCGGAATGAGCTCAGTCTTTAGGTTCCTTTTGCAGGGGAAATAACCCCATCAACCCCTGCCAGACTTCCTAAATTAACATTGCTCAAAACAAAGATACCATTTTATCCAATCCCTGCATTTTATGGATAAGTCCCAGGGAGAAGTGATTTTGCTAAGTACACACTGCTAATTAGTGAGCAAAGCCCAGGCTACACAGAACACATTTCCCAGGATGAGATCAAATGGCAAATGTTTTCACTATGCACTGTGACCCAGTATACGGGGCTTTTACTGGAGGCTCCTGAAATTTCACTGCGAGGGAAATGGATTTCTTTGCCATATTTTCATGTAAGAGCTTTATACACTTCATTTGAATCCAGACAATTGCCAACTATGGAATTCTTGGTTTAATCTCTAGCCTCACATTATTTCCTCAAAAAAAAAAGGCCTTCGGGGTTCAACCACAGCCACCACCACAACAAAGAGAAACAAAAGCCCCTGCGAAACATTCCCCCCCCCCTTCTAATTGTATAATACAGTTTGACAAGAGAGGGAAAGAAAAAGTGATATTACCGACCTGGACTTTTTACAAATTTATGTTTTTAAACCTACAATTGACTTACTCAGAATTAAAAACTGAGCAATGTGAGGAGAATTTATATTAGGGGAATAACTGTATTAGGAGGAGGGTTGTGGGAATGTTTGTCAAATTGAGGCTTGAAAGCAGCACCTGATGTTTTACACCCCAAATTCCGTAAGAGTCTGCCTTTGAGAAACTGCTTCTAAAATGTTTCTTATTTCAAAGGGAGAGCAACAAGCTGGTGCTGACAGGGGGAAGGTCTGCACTGCCCCCTACTGGCCGGGAGACTTGCTTGTCCCAATAGCAGACAACCTAGCAAACTGTTTAATGCAGTCCAGCACAATTCATGTATTTCAATAATGAATGCCATTCCCCAAAAAACAAATAAATATTCTTCCAAAACGTATCAACGTTTGTACCCTATTTTATGTGCTTAAGAATTCAGCGTAAGCGCTGTTACCTAGAAAAGGATAAAGCCATGCTATCCACATGGGAATAGGATGTAAAATCACCTTTAAAAAAAAAATAAGTACACACAGAGTACTGAATCTTAAAAGAGAATAACAGAGAAGTTGTGTTTTAGTAGGTTAAATAGTATACGTCCGACAAAGTCAATATGAGTCACAAGGGATTTGGCAATTCAGTTTTCTTAATTTAAGATGATTAGATCAAGTAAAGCTTTAGATAGTCCACGAAAATCTAAGGCAAGAGTATCAATCCTTTCAGAAGTCCTTTTACCATTTGCTTCAAATGAAGACAAAAATGAATAAACCAGATAAAGTGAGGAGTACAGATGAACTGATATTTAAATAAGCCATTATACATTTAATGGCCAACAAAACTGAAGTTAAAAGCATTAAAGATGAAAGTTTTCAAAGAACACAAACTATGTTAAAACTCCAACTCTTGGACAAGGGACAACTATTATTATACCTCTTCTAGAAAGATCTAGACAGAGTTCCAAAGAGATAAAATTAAATGCTAGGAGCACGTAATGAGTTAATGGTACAATACTTTTTTGGGGAGAGAAGGATGGAAATCCTTCTAATCATCTGATTAGATATCCTGCATGTTATATGTAGAGTAAGATGATCAAAATGTGTTTATATGATTAGCAGAAAGAAACACTGATTTTAAGTGCTAAAAAACGCACTACTTGGATATAAGTAAGGTGAATGAGAATTCTGCTTAATGTCTGGAGTAAATATGTGTACACTGTGGATAAGAATATATATTGACATGTATTTCCACATGTCTATAGTGTACTTCAGTTCACTTCATTTAGGGAGCAAGCCTACAGCTTGATTCAGTTCACTTCATTTAGTGACAAAAATGGCTGGTAAAAGGTTAGATTCAGTCTATCTAATTTGCTATTCTAATGATTTTCTACTAACTACTTTGGCTGTTCAATTTGAAAAGACTGAATAATCCTATAAAATATCTTCTGTGAGATGCTGGGAGCTTGGATATATTCTTAAATATATATTACACTCCCAGGAACGTAAATATACCTCAAAAATAATTAAAAAATAAAACTAAGCATAATTTCCGACGTATCATGTGATGGCCTGTTGGCTATAATTCTGCAAAGAGCCTTTTAGACTTTCACTCCTTGCAATGTTTGCAAAATTCCAAACAAGTGCTTGGCCTTCCCTTGCACTGATGGTACATACCAAACAAAAGTACCTGTTACTGTGTCATAGAGAAGACAGTAGACGGGCTTTTCAGTTGGCATCTCTGCTAGATTTCAACATTACAGTACACAACCATAATTCTGGGTGAAGAGGCTAATATTATAAAGCTTAAAATAGCATGGGAATGCAACAGTTGATGACGAAATCTGTTAATTGCCCATAGCCTTTGAGTGCCTACCATAGGTATAATCTATTATAAAACATATAAAACAAAAATCTAAGATGCTTCTTAGTACTTCACAGAGCCAATTCAATAGCCCTCTTGAGACATACATATCTATCTGCATTTATCTATTTAACAGTATAATAAGCCATTCAGCTATCTCAGCTGGAGACTGGGGCCATCACACCTGGGAGGTGTCATAACAGTTTTAGAAGAAACGAAATCATCCCCATCCAGGACACAGTAACAGGACTGCCAAGACACAGGTTTCCTCCTAAAGCTACAGCTCTTAAAAATATACTGAGGGGCAAAGAGCTACAACTGGAGCCTCCCTAGCTGTCTGCTACTGATTGATGGGGTTAGACCCCACTGTGGCATAATGTAAGGGGGTGGCTAAGTCACAGGAAGCCAAGATGTTTCCTAAAGCCACGCTAAGTTTTTTTTTTGCCACTACCAACCCCCGCCCTGTCATTTCCAGAGGGGAACCTCTTATAACCAAAGTCTTTCAATAATGTAAATGTCACATAAAAGGACCGGGAGGAGGTGGGAGAGGAGGGCAGTGGTGGGAGGGTGAAAGCCTCCTGTGAGGCTCTGTGGGTCTGGATACACCTGCTCCTGAGAAGACCGAGGACCAGAGCCACCTCCTGAAGCTGCTTCTTCACATTATCGAAAGCCCCTGCAGCTCCATCATAATCATCTACATCTCCAGCCCTAGAGTTCTGCGATCCGATGATTCTATTATTCCATTTTTAAACCTGTGGAGTGGGAGTGTTTCTGAGTACCCTGCTCACCCAGATGGCGGTGGGAAGACTCTCAAGAATATGCTGCATGTAGTAAAAGCCCATTTCACTACGTAATCACTCCCTTTACATTGCACACGAACAGAGCTTATATTCGCCTAAAGGCAGCCACAAAAAGACAAGTGGCTCACTGGCAGCATAGCATGTGCACATAGATGTGCAGAGAACATGAAAGAAGAAATTCTCCTAATTAAATGTACCCGGGGCTAAGGACTCTGAACACGGCAAGAATGTGGTGTAGCCGAAACAAGTCACTACTCTGCATCAGCTCCACATATTTGGGGGGAAAGGGGGCGGGAGAGAAAGCAAGAGGAGCTAACACCGATAAAATCATAAGCAGTCTCTCTATATTCCTGATGTTCTAAAAAATACACTGCGCTGAAAATTCATCTGTCAAGGCAACCTTACCGAGACGAAAACCGAGATCAACGTGCCAACCAACAGTTTCCCACAATCATCTCATTCTGATCACCGCTTCACCCTTCTCTCCCACAACCCGGCTCTTTGCAAAACTGACCCACGCCGCAACAAGCTCTGAATCTGGAGTTCAGGTACCATCCCTTTCACCTGCTCTTACCTGATTATCTCTTAGAGCCATTTTACACACTCTGTTACTTTCTCATGCTGTCCCTGCACACCAGTCTCCGGCAAAGGCGATCAGTTTCTTTTTTTTTTTTTTTTTAAATATCCTACCAGACGATTGTCAATAAGGTTTAGCATGCTATATCTTTACCTTGGTCTCCTTAGCAGAAAACTCTGAGGAGTTGGAAATTTTCATAGACTTTGACCGGTGGGACTGCCGCCGGATAGAATCCTCTCGGGAGTACTTCACGGAACCCGAGGTCCTCACCCGTACCTTGCTGGTACTCTGGACACTGTTCACGCCAATCATTTTGAGGGTCAACGGGGGGAAAGGTTTGGGAGAAATCAAAAGGCACTTTGCAACCACTGCGAGGCTCTAACGTTGGAGACACTCTACAGGGTCGTGCCTGAGCAGCTCCGAGCGCCGTGACCAGCGTTAGCTTATCAGGCTGCCTCCCCCAGCATCTTCAGCTACCCTGTTTGCAGCGAGTCTGATTGTTCCAGGCACTGCTCACGTCACCGGCTGCAAAGAGGGAAAAAAAAAATGCAATCCCACCCCTGCTACCCGTCTCTCTTTTCCACACACACACACACACCATATTCACACACTGGAACAAATGGCAATTGGCCAGGCAAGCAATTCATTAGCACTCCAAATAGCAACAGTATTTCTCTTGTGATATTGTGCAGCAAGCTCATTAATGTCAACAACAAAATAGAGAAACCGCAAATAAAGAGGCTCAAGTCATCTGTAAGGCACCATATGGGGTGGGAACCGAAGCTAAATTTCCAAAAGGGAAAAAAAAAAAAATTATGGGCGCCAAGAGGCTCAATCAATTACAGACTAGTGAAAGGATGGTAGCCATAAAGGCATCTCAATGATCGTTTGTTTTCCTCTTTTTTCCTGCTCCAGGCCAGACACTGCTTAACAGCAATTCAAACTGTACTGTCATTCTGAAGAAATGCGACCTTAGACTACTGCAGCCAGATATTTCAATAGACTTTGTGTCAGCTAGTAAAGCAAATCCAGAATAAAGATGTTATGCCACATCCCTACAAGTTAAAGAAAAAAAAAAAAAACTTGATGGGTCAGCACATACTAGCTTTAAATACAGCTTAGAGTGAGACCCATAAAGCAAGCAGCAAGAAGCTTTTCTGAGAGCTACAAAAGCTCTGCCAGTGTACAAAGGAACACGAACCTTCTAAGTTTGACTTACAGACTGGTGATTATTAGAAGACAAGACATTTTTAGTTTCTGACACCTGAAGTTAGTTTTGAGTTTAGCACTCAAGTTTGCAATGCCTCAGATATCTGGTGTCCTAGGGGCAGAAGGCGGACCACACAAGCATATTTTCCAGATAAAGGAAGTTTTAGTGATAGTTTAACAAAAGTTCAAAGGAGTCTTTAAAAACCAATCTGGGAAGAGAATGCTGCCCCCTGCCCCCGCCAGCCCCTCCATCTGAAATTTTCCTTGATGACTCAGAACTGCAAATTTTGTGTCATATTTTCTGGGTGCTCTGAAGCACTATTAAGGTACATAGGGCTGTTTTCTCCACCGTCAATGGGCCCAGGCAAACGGGAAGTTGAAGTTTTCACAGGTTCAGTTTTGTTTCACCCTCACTGTCTCCTGTTCTCCTGTAGATGCCTTCACTTCCCATCTTTGAAGCAACTTGGAGCTTCAACTCTGCTGTAAGCAAGGTAAAGACATTAATTTTGGCAGAGCTTTGTCTAAAATAATATTAGATAATATTGGAAGATCTTGGGGCTTCCTTCTCCTTTAAGAATTCATGGAGTTAAGTCATCATTTTGGCTACTTTAGGTAAATTTTCATCTCTTACCAGGGAATCGAAGCTACTGTCACATAGAAAAAAAAAAATCTGCTGTGACTTTATAGTCTGCAAAGCATGTTCCAAAGACAAAAAGTGGTGGCATTTATTTAACAGCAGGATAAGGTTGATCATTTAGAATATGCATAATTCTAACTTGAGCCAATGATGATCTTATAGGCAAATATTATCTCCATTTGACATGTGTAATCCCGAGGTAGAACCCTTAAAGGAACTAAAAGCAGAGCCAGGATAAAAAAAATTCAGAAAGTACTGTATAAAAGAGACGGGACCCTGCCTCAGGGTGGTTATAAACACAGAGCACTGGCTGAAAAGAAACACATCTTTTGGATATTTGCTAGACACTATAATAAGGAGTTGGAAAATGTCTCCCAATGAACTTAATTTTCTTTTCTCCACCAAAAACGGTTAAATAAAAACGAATGAAAACCATGTTCTAGCATGTGCAGAAATGGGATCTGATATATAACTTCATTTCTGGGAGGTTTAGCAGAAATATGCTACTAAGTGCTTTTATCTGTATCCAAAGACGGCTCAACTGGCATTATTATTCAGTACTGTCCTTAGTAATAACAACTTTGATCTAACACCTTATACTTTGCAGAAGTAACATACATTATTTCATTTTGATGCACAACCTGACAATTTTGTGAGGTGGGTTGAGGTGATATTACAAACCCAATCTGGAGATGAGGAAAGTCAATCCAGGAGGGCATGGCAGAACCAGCATTCAAATCACCAGAAACCACAGTGCTTCCAATACAATCTGGCTCTTTAATTTGCCCTGTTTTTGAACCTGGAATGAGCCTTTCTGCAAGTCAGGGAGACAAACATCTTCTGCTCCTGCCCTATGGCCTTTGTTCTGGTAAAATCCATATCTAGACAGTGAAGAACCACTCTAGCCGTCTAAGGTTTAACAGCAGAGGATACCTACAACGCGCCCCCAGGAGGTAGAAAAGGAAGCTTGGCAGGACGTGTAGAACTCAGGGCCCTTGAGTGCTCTGGTCTCATCCTTCCCACAGAAACACAATTCTCACCATTTCCCAATACCACCCTTTTCTCCCGTCAGGCCTGTTTCTTTGTGGCAGGTTAATGCCTTGGAATCCAGAGTCTACTCAGCCCTCCATGGAACAGAGCTCACCTCCCTTCTGCAGCTTTCCTGAATGACTCCACATTTGTCGTCCTTCTGTCTGGAACTCAGCTGGGCCAACCCTGAGCCCCACCGAGCTGGCTTCTCTTCATTCAGGGTTCTGCTCGAATGCGACCTTTTCCTTCCTAAAATAGCCACCCAGTCTTCTGCATGTCAGCCCTATCTCATCTTCACAGCACTTATCTGTCTGAAACCATCTGCAGCTCAGAACCCACAATGGTACCCAGTAGATAAAGAGCTCAATGACTACTTGTCAGATAAGCTACTTAAATACACAGTAAGTTTCCTTTCTCCATTGCATTTCTTATCATTAATTTTCTTTTTAAGAAAATTCAGCATAAATTTTTTTTCTGAAAAATAATACGTAAATACACACAGAATTTCTTTTCTAACTTTACAAAAGAGCATACAGAGGGAGCGCTGGTGGCTCAAGCCATTGGGCACCTCCTTCCCACATGGGAGGTCCCGGGTTCGGTTCCTGGTGCTTCCTAAAAAAAAAAAAAAATGACGAGCACACAATGAACAGACCCAGAGTGCAAACAATGGGGGGGCAGGGAGTGATAATTTTTAAAAAAATTTTTTACAAAAAAAAAAAAAGGCATACAGAGCTTAAATTTAAGTTTCCCTTTCACACCAGTGGTCCAACTCACCTGCCCAGAAACAAGCACTATTGCCAGTTTCTTTACTGTCTTTCCAGAGATGACCCATCCATATCCACTGTGCATGTGTGTCCCTCTTTTTCTTATGGGCTATAAATGGAAGAATGATATATTCTTTCTGTTTCTTGCTTTTTTCCCCTAACAATGTGTGCTAGAGATGATTCTACATTAGCACACATAAAGCTACATCACTCTTGTTAAGAGCTATAGAGGGTTCCAGTGAATGAATACAACATATTTTATCAGTCTTATATTGGACATTCGCATATTTTATCAGTCTTATATTGGATATTCGGGTGGTTTAAAGTCTTGCCACCATAAAGAGCGGTGCAGTGAATAGGCTTGTAAAAGATCACATTTTAAATAACATTGAAAGAATATGATTTCCAATTGCTTTCTGAACAAGCCTTATTTTCCTCCTCCTACATTTATTTCCTATCACCCACAGTCACAATGTTAGGTGCACATGGGGTTTAGTATGAAATAACCACTTCACAGACCTATTGGATGGCTCTGGCCTGCTCCAAGGCCTTGACCGTTTTTAGAAGTTAGCCAGCCTTTGCAGAGAGAGCCTGCTTGCTGAAAATAATGGCAGGACTCCTGGAGAGTAGCAGCTGTTTAAAAGAACAAAATAACTTTCCATTAAAGCAGAAAAGGAAGGTGACTTCAATAGCAAATTGAAATTGTAGGGGAAATTTAACTAGGCAAACTGGAAGGCTGGGATCTGTACTTCACCTTCTGACATTTTCTCTGGCTGAGAACAATATTTAGTATACAAGCCCTAAAAGACTTCTAAAGAGTGTCCGAGTTAGGGGTCAACAGAAAAACTCAACCTCTCAGATCCCCAGAGCAATGAACCCAATTTAACACATATTTAATATATGCCCATTAGGCCCAGGGGCTGTGGATCTAGAGCCCTGATCAACCCCCTAACTTTGAACATCAACGGCACCTAAGAAGATGCTTCCTTCCTCTCTAAGAAAATGTCACGGAACCATTAGCAGAAAAATCTGAAGATTGAGTTATGAATTCTGGAGAGAAGCCAACACCTACTCTCCAGTCCATTGGACTCACCCAGGACAACTAACAAGGAGATGATGATGGACAATGTCCGTCCCAAGGAACAGAGTGTCTGCAATACGGAAATGAATTTTAGACACAAATTTTCCAGTGGTACAATGAAAACACTACAGGGTTGTTGTTTTTTCCACTTTATTTAAAAGAATCTCAAGTCTTCACCTAGGTTCCTTTGATCACATTTGTTTTTTATTGAAACAGGGTAAAGTAAAAGAAGGCTGATCTGGGAGGGAGAGGCCAGCTGCTTGCTGAAGTTTTCAGGCTGTGATTGTCACGTGGCCCAACATTTTCAAAGGGCTGTGCTGCTGTCATAAATGGGCTAATGAGTGACTGCTTTTCTCAGCCATCAGATTGGACTTAATCTCCCTGTTCAAGATGGAAAGGGCCGTAAAAATAATTGCATCAATCTCTTCATTTTATACACAAAGACTCCTAAGACCCAGAGACATGAATTTGACTTTTCCAGGATCTCATAACTAATAAGTGACAGAACTGAGACTTCAGCCAACGTTTTGCTAATTTGTAATCCAAGATTATTTGCTTTGTTTGTTTTTTCCTCTCATGCCATTTGCTTCTTGAAAGCTAAACAGTCCATGGTTACACTTATTTTTAGGCTTGAAATCATCACCTTGAAATGGAAAATTCAAAAACAATGCAAGAAGACTGACTCTAGCAACGAAATGGAGACCAGTCACCCCATAAAAACTGAAAAAACTTGAACTAGTCTTGGGGTCCAGAAAATGCGTGTCATCCTCCTGGCCCCAGTGTGGCAGAAGTGAGGTACGAATCCTGTTCTCTCAGGTGCTGTTCCTTTCCATACAGCAACGTGATTGCAATACATCCAAAAGCTAGTTAACCTTCTAGAGAACAATATCCACACTTTGCTATAGTCAGATAGATATATACAAGTAATTTTTAAAAAGAAAACTAAGTAAATTGTATAAAAGCTTCCTCCCTGCTTTATTTTTCCTGCTACTTGCAGGTTTTCGCAGCTGATTCTTCTGTCATCTGGGGACCCATTTTGAACCCCAGCAGTCCAGGTTGCAGCCTCATTTCTCTGAGCCCCCTACACCACCGGGCTGGATGCTGATCCCAGGGTGGTCCAGCCACATGGGGCCCGGAGCAGGCTCCTCTGCCTGGCACCTGCGTTAGACTCTAAACTGGAATCCCTTGTTGTTATGTATCAAAAAACTACCACTTTGATGAACTGGACACACCTCCACGTAGTGCTTTCTAAAACAGGACCGAGACGATTTCTCACAGGTTGGACACTGGCCCTAAAGCATCTGGCTACTCTTTACCTGGGCAAGTGTCACAGCCTCCTTCCTTTGACAACTGGCCGTTTT
>PVKH010037654.1:0-11434 GCA_004027955.1 Chaetophractus vellerosus | reverse complement strand
TGAGCAGACTCAGAGAGCTATTATCTGGAAGATAGGTTTACAATAAATAGAAAGGGAGAAGGAGGTAGTGAGCCAACACCCATATGGACTTAATCTATTGTAAGTTGAAATTGTGTAGCTGTGTATTGAAGGGATATGACAGGAGGTAGTGATATTAATGGATTGGTTGGTGCAGGTTTGATAGGCAGGTAGATTGGGAAGGGTTGGTTGGAAGGTCCAGGGTGCTGGGGGGAAGGTTGGGAGAAGGACCAGGTAAACACTGGGAATTTGGGGGTATGTGGTTGAAAGTACAAAGTTGGTAATGCTGATATGGCAATATGACAAGGAAGGGTTACTGGTTTAGGGTGTTGGATGGGTGGTCATTTGGGACAGGGTGCGCCTGGAGCAGGCTTCTAGGGAGTGTGTGAGTGATCATTCTGTCATAATGTTATTTATCTGTGGGTGGAGACCTACCTAACAAGCAGGAAGGTATTAGATACCCATCCTTGGGAGGACTGATTTATTCACAAATAGACAGGCGGAAATCTCTTGAGAGCCTGGGCAGGTCCTAATAGAGGAGGACAAATGAGTGTGTCAAGACCTCAGTGGTGTTACATGTAACTGTGAATCTTGTCATCCAAGTAGTGAAGCCAGGGGGTCACCATGGACCCCAAGAGGAAGGGGGAGGGGAATTGAATAGATCAAACCGGAGGTATTTAGTGGGCAGTGGAAGTGTTCTAATGATCTGACAATGATGGACCCAGGACATGGTAAACATCATTAAAATCTATAAAAGTGTGCAGTCTAAAATGTAAACCATAATGTAAACCATTGACTATGTTTAGTAGCTATGTTTTACTATTTGTATATCAGTTATAACAAAGGTACCATCCACATATAAAAAGGCATTAATATGGAGAGGGGGAAGAAAGGGGGAGGATGTTGGGCATATGAGATTCCCCTGTATTCTGTGTGTGACTTTGCTATGACCTAAAACTTCTTTGAAAACAAGATGAAAAATAGTGAGACACTGGGGAATGAGTGGGGGAAGGAGGCACGGTACAGACAGGACACCAGATATTGTGTTGCTGAAAGTTAAAATGTGAAAAAAAAAGGTTTTTAAATATTTTTCATTTTTTATTTATTTATTACATATCCCCACTTTTCTGCTTGTTGTTGCAGTGTTCATTCTTGTGTTCTTCTGTGTCTGCTTGCCACCCCCCCCACCGGGTGCAGTGACTTGCCGAGTGGCGCGGCAGCCTGCCTGCTCATGGGGGCTTGCCCTGCCAGTGGGGGCTTTGCTCTGTCCACAGCAGCTTGCCCTGCCTGCGACAGCTTGCCTTCTCAAGGCGGTCTGCCTGCTCGAGGAGGCCCCGGGAACTGAACCTGGGGCCTCCTATGTGGTAAACCAGTGCCCTACCAACTGGGCTACAGCCAGCCCCCAATATTTTTCATTTTTTAATGTTCCAATCATTTTATTTTATTGTATATTTAGTTTTTTTAATTTTTAAATATTTTTCTTATATTTAAACTTATCATTATTGTTTTATTTTCCTAATAATTGTATTTGGCCATTGTAATGGCTACAATTTTGAATTTTGAAGAAGCTTTGGATCACAGAAGGGTTACAACTGGGGTGAGGGAGGATCATTGGTGTGGGATGTCAGTGATGGGAGATGCATGGGAGGAGGTTCACCTCCTCCCATGCATACATATAAGGAGCATACATATAAGGTATATAAAAATGTTCAAATATTCTTGGGGCATTGTCAAAGTGGGTGGTGACTCTCACAACAAATAAGAGAATACTGAATTCCCATCCTGGAGAGCTATGCTGCATTCTCTAAGAGAGCAGCAACAGTCCCCCAAGTTCAGGGGCAGTGACTGGCAAAGGAGGATGATTCACTGATGGGCCCTTGATATTGATGACTAGGCTTATGAGCCTTTGCTTTTGAAATTGAAACTTATCCTTTTGTTATGGGGTGCCTAAGGGTTGCATCCTGAAAGCCTCCTTGTTGCTCACATGTGACCTTTCTCTAAGCCAAACTCAGCATATCAATGCATTTCCTTCCCCTCAGTGTGGCACATGACTCCTGGGATGAGCCTCCCTGGCACCAAGGGATTGCTACCAAGCACCAACTATTAATGCAGCTGAAAAAAAGACCTTGAATAAAAGGGGAGAAAGGTAAAGACAAATGAGTTTATATGGCTAAGAGAATTCAATGTGAGTCAGGAGGTCATCCTAGAAGTAATGCTTATTCACATCTCAGCAGGGTCTCATAGACTTCCAAAGTGGATACTACTCCAAATAGTGGGTTTCCTGGTGGCTCTGGAGACACCCAGGTTCTATGGTCAGGGTGGATAGCTCCAGAGTTTGGTGCCTTGCCAGTGGACCCAACTTTGGAGTTTATGCTCCTGAGAGTGACAGTGATGGACTCAATTATGTCTTCCATGCACATGGCTCATCTGTCACTTCTATTTAAAGCTCTACTTGGTGCTGGAGTTTGTAGGTTTATGCCCAGACTCAAGTCTTTGGGCTGTCTATGTGCTAGCTGGGCCTGGAACCTTGGCAGAGTTGCAATACCTACTTTACGGTTCATTGGACTCACCCAGGACAATGGGCGGGGAGATGATGATGGACAATGGACTTCCCAGGGAATGAAGAGAGTCTGCAGCTGCAGGCAGGATAGTCCTATCCATTTTTCCCATGGGATATAAGCATTCTCTCAATTGGAGGTGGAGAGGATGTTATTATCCCAGAATCCTTGGGATTGTGGGAAGAGTTATGGACTAGAGTGGACTATAGACATATTGTGATCTTAGCAATGGAACCAATTCCAACATTGATGGGGAGTCAGTGGCCACTGAAGGCTCTGGTGGAAGGGAGAGGGAAAAGATTTATAATTCAGGGGGGTTTTGGGACTTGGGAATCATCCTGAGTGATATTGCAATGACAGATATAGGCCATTTTATATTATCACATAACATGCAGAACTGTGTGGGAGAGTGTAAATTTCAATGTGAACTATGGTCCATGCTTAATGGCAAAGCCCCAGGAATTTATCAATTGCCATGAATGTGCCACACTAATGAAGGATGTTTATGTGGGAGGATGTGGGAGGTGTGGGGACTAGGGCATATGGGAATCCCTATATTTTTTGTAGATACTTAGATTGTATCTTCTTAAAAGAAATGAAAAACTATATCTATAGGGATTCCCATATACCTCACCCCCTTCCCCTCCCACACTTTTCCCCATTTACAACATCTTTTTTAGTGTAGTACATTTGTTACAATTGATGAACACATATTAAAGTATTGCTATTAACTATGGTCTATAGTTTGCATTATGGTTTACACCTTACACCATACAATTTTATAGGTTTTGACAAAAATGTATAATGGCCTGTATCCATCATTGCAATATCCATCATTGGAATATCATGCAGAACTATTCCAATGTCCCAAAACTGCCCTATGTTACACCTATTCTTCCCTCTCCCTCCCCTCAGAACCTCTGGTGACTACTACCTTTATAGCAATGTTATAAGTTCTTCTATTACTAGAATAATAATAAGTTTACTTCAGTCTATAGTGGCAATCTCCCCTTATATTTGTTCATTCTTCAATCTTTAGAGGATTTGGGGATGGTAATGCCCACTCTGCTTCCAGTTGAGAGGGGGCTTAAATCCCATGCGGCATCTGGGTGGAACTGTCTTGCTTGCAGTTGTAGATACTCTGTTTTTTGGGATGGGTATTTTCCATCATCATCTTTTTGTTAGTTGTCCTGTGTGAATCTGATTAATTGGAGGGTAGGTATTGGCTGCAATTCTGCTGAGATTCAGGGCTTAACTGGCATATGAATAGCCAAAAGATTTAAGTCTCTGAGACACCCATTTATTGGGTATAGGGCTAATTATTGTTTCAAACAAAAAGGGACATTAGAACTATATGTGGGAAAATTATAAATGAGTCCAACTCCAATACATCGGGGGGATAGGTTATCATATATCACTAGGTAAAGTCCACTGACAAGGTGCCTAATTCATGGGGTTGTCTGCCCTGCCTATAGAGTCCAGATTTCTCTAGGGCCTTCAGGGACCCCTGCTTGAGGCACTGTTTACTGTAGCAATCAGTGAGATCCTCCTAAGACTTGCTTAAGTGTAACCTCTGGAATGACCTCCTGACTCACTTTGATATCTCTTAGCCATAAAAAATCATTTGTATTTAATATTTCCCGCTTTTGTTCAAGATTTTTCCAAATGCATCACTAGTTGATACTTAGTAATAATCCCTCAGTGCCAGGGAGGCTTACCCCCAGGAATCAAGTCCCACACAGGGTGAGAAGGCAGTACATTTATATGCTGAGTTTGGCTTAGTTAGAGGCCACATTAGAGCAACAAGGAGGCTTTCAGGAGGTAAATTTAGGCAATATATAATACTAGGCTAAGTTTCAATTTCACAAGAACAAGGTTCATAAGTACAAGCATCAGTATCAACGTCTTGGCCTTATTGGTCTGTCCTCCTTCACTGGGTACTGCACATGTACTCTAGGGATTCTTGCCACTCTATTAGAGAATGTAGCAGGACTCCCCAGGATAGGAATTCAATATTCTTTTGGTTATTATGTGGGTCTCCACCCACTGAGACAGCACTCCATGGCCACTTGAAGAAATTCATATTCCATAGAGGCATGCCCCAGATGCACCCCTCCTCAAACATCCCCCTCCAATGACACCTCACACCAGTTATCCTCCCCTGCCACAGTTGCAACTCTTCTGCAAACCAAAACCTCCCCCAAACAAAACCAAAAAATAAATTTTAAAAATAAAAAAATAAAAATTAGTAAATATATATAAAACTTTTAAAATTTTTTCATTGTATTTCATTCCTGTAAGATCTGTTATCTTTTATGTACAGTGACAATTTCTTCTGTATGTTCCCCCAGTCTTATTTTGTTCACTTTATTTTCAAAGAAGCTTTAGGTAACATAAAAGTCACATAGAAAATATAAGGGACTCCCATTAACCCCACTTCCTCCCCCTTTCACATTTTCCCCTATTAATAACATCTTAAATGAGTATGGTACATTTGTTACAGTTGATGAACAAATATTAAAGCATTTTCACTAACCATGATCAATGGTTTATGTTATGGTACACATCCTATACCATACACTTTTTAAGTTCTAACAAAATGCATAATGGCCTGTATCCATCATTGCATGATCATGCAGTACAATTCCATGCCCTATGGAATATTACTCAGCTGTAAGAAGGAATGAAGCATTGACACATGAGACAACATGGATGAATCTTGAAGACCTTCTGTTGAGTGAAGAAAGCCAATCACTAAAAGACAAATATTACATGACCTCACTGATATGAACTAAGCAAATTGAGCCGACTCACAGAGCTCGAGTCTGGAAGATAGGTTATCAGGAGACAGATAGGGAGTGGAGTGTGGTGAGCCAATGCTCAATATGGGCAAAACTTATTATAAGGTAGAAAGTGGTGGTTTGGCAGTGGATGGGGGTGATAGTGCATGCAGGGTTGTGAGTGGGGGTGATGGTGCTGGAATGTGATGGTGAGCAAGGGGGATTGGGTTGTACTATCCATGGAAGTTGGACGAGGGCTGAAGGAAGGAACAGGTAAACTCCGGGGACTTGTAGATCTGTGGTTAAAACTACAATGATGGGAATGCTATTTTAGCAAATACATCAGGGGAGGGTTATTGGTGCAGGGCATTGGGGTGGGGGGGGTTGTGGGAAAGGGCACACCTGGGGCATACTTCTATGGAATATGAAAGCATTCATTTTCTCATAGGTATTATCTCAGTGGGTGGAGAACCCAACACAATAAATGAGGAAATAATAAATTTCCATCCTGGGGAGTCCTGCTAAGTTCTCAAATAGAGGGGCAAGAGCTCTCGAGAACATAGGTGGTGCCTAATAAAAGAAGACAGACCAATATGTCAAGCACTCAATATTCATGCATACAATTATGAAACTTACTCTTCAAAAATTGCCACCTAGCGGTTACTATGGGTTCCAAGGGTAGGGGAAGGGATGAATAGATGGGACCTAGAGAAATTAACTTGCCAAGAAACAAGGTATGACAGTTTGAGGCTGTAAGGACACCAGAAAATCATATTCTTAAAGCTGGTCCATTCCTGTGGGTGTGAACTTATTGTGAGTGAGACTTTTCATTAGGTTACTTCAATAAATCATGGCCCAGGATGGCCCCTATTCCTCTTACTATAGTCCTTTATAAACAGGATAAATATGGAGAGAGAGATAGAGGGAACCCCACAGAAGCTGTGAGAGAAAGCCCTAGAAGCCAGAAGCTGAAATCAACAAAACCTGGAAGAGAAGGGAAAGACCAGCAGACACCACCATGTGCCTTGTCATATGACAGCAGAGTACAGGATCACAGAAAGCTGGTCTTTGGAGAGAAAGCGTTGCCTCATGATGCCATGATTTGGACATTCTTCTTGGCCTTGAAACATAATTTTATAAGACATTAAATCCCTACTGTAAAAGCCAACCCATATCTACTATATTGCATTTTGTTAGCCTAACAGAATAAAACACCAGGCTAGAAAATGTTGGAGCCAGGATTTAAACTCAGGCCATCTAGGTTTAGAACCTACTGCATGATGTTTTTTGGTAAATATAAAAAATATATTAAGTTAAATCAATTCATAACTTTCACAAATTATGTTATTTATCAAATGAAGAAATTGGTACTGAGATAAGTAAAGTAATAAAACTCACAGTGCATTTTATATCTTATCCAGATTATCTGTACTTGCATAATTGATAATAACCCAATGGATGTTTCAAACCACAGGTCAGTTTTTTCCTTTTGCTAAAATATTCCAGATATTCAAAGATATTAAGGGTATTAATATTTATGAAAAATATTTGTCACATTTATTTAATAACATATATGAAAAAGCAAAATATTTTAAACATTTCAATCTCTCAAAGTTTTTATAATTTAGTAATGTCATTATAAAATATTTACGATCTCAAAACTTTGGTATAACATGCCATATAAAGACAATTAAAGAGAACTGAAGAATCACTCTCTTCTGATACTCAAGCTGTGCTTGGTGTTATAATTTCACAATATAACAATAATTAGACAAAAATATTGTATAAATATATATAATGTTTCCAGGTTTTCAAGGAAGGTTTTTCCATGCTATGAAATAATCACAGTGATTTTTATAATACCTAATATTGGATTTTTATTATTTTATGAAGGGATGTGAAATGGTAGGGTTGAGGGTAGAATAGTTATTTCAAGAGAGGTAAACAATAAAAGCAAAGCATAGAAACATTCAAATAGACCTTACCCACTCATTCATTCATCCATTCATTCAACCCATAAATTTTGAATGTTACTTTATGTCAGGCATTGGAGATTCTATAATGAAAAAATAAATCCTTACTGTCATTAAAATTATATTTTAAATGGGGGTAAAAGATAAATAAATAAAGTGATTCATGCTATGCCATTATTAAAGTTGATTGTTGTGATAATGCACAGCTAAGTGGACACTTTAGGCTGGGTGGTGTGAGAAAGTCACATTGGGGTGATATTTGAGGATACTGAAATGAATGACACAAGACAGCACAGTGCATAATGTGAACATAATGTGGAACATTCCAGGTAAAGGATTCAAGATACACATGTATTTAAATGATGAAATAGCCAAAGAAGTGTAATGGGCATGGAATGTAGTAGTCTAGGGAATGGTACAAGATGAAGATGAAGAAGGAAGAAGCAAGGGCCATATCTTATAGGCAAGGATAAGTAGGGAATGATCTGATTTCTTTTCATTAATATAACTCTGGTCTCTGATGAGGATGGGGCTTGGCTTAGCAAAACTAGATGTAGGGCAATTAAGTAACAGATTATTGCAGAGGTCAGGAGAGGGGGCTAATGACAGATTTAAATGGTTAGAAATTAATGGATTAAGATGTATTTTGGAGTTAAATACAACAGAATTTGCCAATGTATTGGATTGGATATGGGGGATTTATTAAAGAGTAGTCAATGATGACTATGAGATTTTCTTTACTTGAACAAGTGGGTAATTTACTGAGATATAGAAACCTGGGGAAGGACCAACTTTGGAAAGGGTAAGGAAATAAAGAGTACTGTGCTAATTTTTAGATATATATTTGATGATGGATAGATGATAGATATATAGGTAGGGAGGGAGGTAGGGAGGGAGGTAGGTAGATAGATAGATGATAGATGATAGATAGATAGATAGATGATAGATAGATAGATAGATAGATAGATAGATAGATAGATAGATAGATAGATAGATAGATATAGATATAGATAGATAATAGATGATAGAAAAAATTCTGAAGGCAGTTAAATATACCTGTCTAAAATTTTTTCAGGAAGGGGTCAAGGCTAAAAGAGTATGACTATAAATCATTGGGATATAGAAAGTAACTAAAGATATGAAATTGGAAAATCAAGTCTAGGCTAGGCACTACAATATTTAATGGATGGAGAAGAAACTAACAAAGAAGATTGAAGGTAGGGCAGGGAAGGGTAATAATTTGGGTCTGATTAGTGGATGAACAAACTAGTATGAAACTCATGATCCAGGTATAAAGAAACAACTGAAGGCTTGGGCTTCAAGTAACCCTGAAGACTGGAGTAATCTCTTGAACAAAGTTGAGTTAGATGAAGTTGGATGGTCTGAGAGCAGTGCTGACTGCCCTCTTTTGTAGCTTCTTATATTGAGTTAGCTAAGGAATGAGTGAAGCCTGTAGGTGAACATCTATGTAATCAATTTTCCAGTTTACTTTCTAATTCTTTCTTCAGAAGAAACGAATAATACATGATTTATTTGAAGACCTACCTTGTTTAGTTAACCATCTTAGTTGTCTTTGCCACATTGAGTCTAACAAAAAAAGAGAAAAAAAGAAAAGAAAAGAAAAAAAAAGAAAAGAAAAGTAAAGAAAAGAAAAGAAAAGAAAGGAAAAGAAAAGAAAAGAAAAAAGACATGTAAATCCTAATTATGTGTAGGGTTTCTGGAAAGTTAAACTCTTTCTTATTGAAGATGATCTAAGAATAAAGGGCTTTCTTTATATGGTATTGTTGAATCCATTAACAAATAGGTCTGCATCTGCATTTTATAACTTCCTTGTGCCTTTGTACAAACTGTATAAAAAACTATATTTTATGGACATGTTTAGTTACATATATATTTATTTGAAGAATTCATGTGGTTACTTTACTGTAGTAAATACAGTGTCAAGTTGTCCAAACAGAGGAGAAAAGTAGCAACAATTCAGTTGGATAGTCGAGCCTTGGAATGAGGTTGAGTACCCCCAGCATCAACGAGATATGGAAAGACCAATCAAGGTGGGCCACCTGAAACCAAAGTCTTCTCATAGGTTTCCAGGAAGGTAATAAAAGAGAGACACAGAGTTAGATTAAGGCCATCTTGAGCATTTAAGAGTAAAAGTATATGTGACACTCCCTGAGGTATAGAAATATTTTCTTGAATCATTTTACCAAAAAGAGAAATTTTGAAAATAAAGGAAATGAGCTAAAATACATTTTAAAAAATGGTCACATGAAGTCAGAAAAGAAGCAGTTTAAAGAACATTATATTTACTATGATTGTATGTCTTTTCATTAAAAACTAGTTTTTACCAAAAATTGCAAGTTTACTCTTTAAATATTCTAGATTTTCAGGAAGAGAATTTGCATAATTTCCTTTTTAATAAAACCTTTATCACTTGATTAAAAAATGATTTACATTACACAAGGACATTATTCAAGATTAGTATACACCTATTCCAAAATTAGAGTGTTCAAAATATTAAAAGTGAAACAGATTTCAGAACAAAATAGATATCACTGTGAAGGAACTAAACAGTAATGTATTATGTCAAAGGGAATGTTTTTCACTTCCTATACCTTAATATTTTAAGTCCTTAAATCAGATAAAGTTAATCACACTATTTGTTGATTTTTTTACAAACACACACACACATATATACCCTGCCTATTTCCAAGAAAAATTTAAAGTAGTGTTCATATTTAAATCTGCATATGTAAATAGATCACAAAAGAACAAATATTAGGAAGTGAATAATTGTCCTAGAAAGCCTAGGCTAAGGGAAGCTCTTATATTTCAGAGCAAATCTTGGTTCAATGATTCCTGGAAGACAAGGCTAAAAGGGAAAACATAATGAATGACAGAGACTAAATAATAAAATCAAAGATACATTTGAGGCAGTTTGATATTATTGATGAATTCCAAAAAGAAATGCTGATTATGTTTGTAAACTGGGTGAAATCCTTAGATTGTATTGAATTCAGATGTTTCACTTTTACTGATTCAGTTATGGCTAAGGCTTTGGTTGGGCCACATCAGTAGGATGTTGATGTCCCAGCCTCCTTGGTGGGTGGGGACTCACAGAGAAAATGCACTTAAAGCATATTTCTATGGGATATAGATATATTTTGTTGTCATATGTATGTTATCTTGATAGAGGCTGCACAAAACATTAGATTTACTTTTTTATCTTATCTCTGAACTCTATAAAGAATATATTGAAAAAGTCTAATTAAAAATAATAGAGAACTTCACAACAGGTAGAAAATACAGTAGCTTTTCCAGCATTTCTGAAAGGGCTAACATTTTATACAATATATATTTACTCAAGCATTAGCAATATGCTAGCCATTTAGTTTACCAAAATGGGGCCCTTTGGCAAATTAAAGGGAGTACTATTAATACTTATACTCCATAAATAAATTAAACTAGGACCATACCATTCAAACCAGGACCTAAAGTCATCCAAATTATAAAAGATGTAGTGTGAACAAAATGACATTATCTGCAGTGAACCTAATTTTAACATTCTTGACTTAAGTTAAATATGAAATCACAGATGTTTAGAGACAGCAAGGTTTTGTAGTTAAAACTATTTCTTGTCCCACATTTTATTCATAAGTGACTCCTGCCACAGAGAGCTATTATACATACGCACAGCTAGTTAATTGTTCAAGGTGGGTCTAGAATCCTAATGTATCAATAGTTAATTGAGCAAATTCTAGAATATATAGAAGTTACTGTCATCTATATCAGATGTCTATTTTTGTAGGTTGCTGGAATCCACAAACTTTACAATTCTACTTATGTAGCCTGAAGTGGAAAAGTTCTAACCATGAATTACTACTTTCCTCATCTTTAACCAGTCAACCTTATATCTCCAAATAAAAAAAAAAATATTTTAATAAGGTTTATTAACTTTTTCTAACTGAAAAATTAATAGAAAGTAAATCTCAATAATACTGTAATCCACACATCAATGAAAGTTCCTATAGTATTTTTATATTTTTTTTTATTTTTAAGAAATGATATTTATATTACATAAATGTTCCATAAAAATATATGGGATTCC
>PVKH010037653.1:0-11431 GCA_004027955.1 Chaetophractus vellerosus | reverse complement strand
ATTGTAATTTAAGATTGAGAGTAAAATAAATTCAGCAGACACAGTGAAAATTTACAATCTAAGTTACTTGCCGAAAGAATTACTTAATGTTATGAAAAATAAATTGAACAAAGAATAAAGTAGTGAAAAACAAAAATAAGCTAAATCGTGGGTAGACATAAGTAAGACAATGAATATAAAACACAAATAACACTACTGTCTATTAGGTGACATAAAAATGTATAGGATTTAAATATATGACCAAAAATATTAAGGAAGGTGAAGTGATCAGATTGAAAGCATTAAAAGCTCCTAGTGGTTTTCAAGTAGAAGACATAATATTGATTAAAATTAAATGTTATTAAGTAAAGTACATGTACTAGAAATTTTAAGTCAATACATAAAATCAGAAATAGCATCTCTTTCTGTTACATTATTTTAATATTATTGTGTAGATATGCCTTTCAATTTCAATCTGGAGAGAAAAATAAGCAACAGTCAGCAAGATATCAGAAAATAACAATGAAAAAGATGTTTGTAAGAAACCATTAAATAATATGTTAAAAAGTATCCACATATTACACTGTATATGAACAAACTAAACTCATAATTCAAAAAGAAAATTTGAGATTTGTTTTTAAAAAACATCCTATTAATTTTTACAATATATGTACCTAAAACATGAGAATGTTGAGAAATGGAGAGTTAAAGAATAAAACAAAAGACAAATCTGAAGAATAGTTTCCAAAGAAGTTTGGCCTAAGAAGGTTAATTACAGACAAAATAAACTTTAAGGCAAAAGTGTTACTAGGTGTTAGTTTCCCAGGCTGTTCCAAGCAAATACTGTGAAATGGGTTGGCTTGAACAATGGAGAATTTACTAGCTTACAGTTTTGAGGCTGAGAAAATGTCCAAATCAAGGCACCATTAAGGCAATGCTTTCTTCCCCAAAGACTGGCTGCTGGGGATCCTTGTCTTATCTGCTACAAGGCAAAGCTCATGTTGGTGTCTGCTGGTCTCTACCTTTTTTTTGGCTTTCATTGCTTTCAGCTTCTTGCTTTCTCTTTCTCTCTCTCTTTTCATTTCATTTATAAAGTACTCCAGTATAGGATTAAGATCCATCCTGAATGAGGTGGGTCTCATTAACCCACCTTAACTGAAGTAGCCTCATCAAAAGGTCTTATGATGTTATTATGATGAGTACATACTCACAGAAACAACGTGTGTCTTTCTGGGGTACATACATCTTGAAACCACTATATTTCTGTTGAAAATCATATATACATTATAATAATGCTATATCTAATATAACAGAATGGGATGCTGTTTCTGATATTGCATGAATCAAATAAATTGACTTAAAAATTTTAAACAACTTTGATAATATTGAAAGAGGGGTTAACAAAACTGTATCAGTTTATTTTACCTCATTCAGTTACTGATTGACCATAAGACAAAGTATTTTAAAGATATATATTTTAAACCTAAAATACAAAACTTTCATCTAATGGACATATAAGAAGTCTAAACCCCAAATACAGCATATACCTTTTTTATAAAAATTTACAAATATGATATAAAAAACAAATCAGTAAATGTTAAATATATTGATATAAATCAGAGCTTATCCTTCTACAATGTTGCAATAAAGCTATAACTCAATGACAAAAGATAGTGCCAAATGACATTTGTATTTCAAATGTGCATCTTATTAACAGCACAACTCAAATAAAATATTACCAGAAAAGTGGAATTGTGCAATCCTTAAACACTATATATCCAAATTTATGAATGCAAAAGAAGAGGTTGTTATTATGAAATGATTGCCTATATACTTATATTAGAAAAAAAATTAAGCCTGAAAATTTATTTGCCAAACTTCTAACTCTGAAAGTTAATAAAATAGTGAAAGAGTAAACTCAAAAGAAGCTAAAGTAAGGAAATATAGGCATAGATTCAAGAAATGATATACCAAGAAATAACAACTGGTTCACTAAAACAAATAGCTAGTGTTTTGAAAAGTTTAATAAAATAGATTAAACATGGATATAATATGATATAAAATAAGTCAACAATATCAGAAATAAAAGATGAAAAAATTTGTTGTTATATTTTAAAAATCAAAATCATAAATGAATGCAAAAAACAAATTCATGTCAAAACCTTTGAAAAACAAAATGGACAATTCCCTCATAAAAAGCACAAACATGTGTCAAATATATGCTATGGACCATGGCCAGTGGTGATTGTCTGATATTATCCCATAATCTGTAATAAATGTTCCATCACAGTATGGTGAGTTGATGAAAGGGAGTTGTATGGGAATTCTACATATGTGCAAGATTGTTTTGTAAGTTCGCAACTTCTGTAATAAAAATATATTTAAAAATAATAATAAAAGGGTGGATTGGTGGAAAATATGGACTATGGTTAGTAGTAATATTTTGACAAAGCTTTTGCATAGTTGGTAACTAATGTTTCGCAAAAATGCAAGGTTTTGGTGGTGGGTTGATATATGGGACCCCTACATGATGTTATGCATGTTTATTCTGTAAATTCACAAATTTTACTATACACTTATTGTTTAAGTATGTTCATGTATGAATGATATACTTCAATAAAATTTAAAAAGGAAAAAAATAGCACTTCCAATACCAACTCAAGAAAAAATAGGAATCTCATTTAGACTATGATATTTAAAAAGAAATAAACCAAGAGTTGAAATATTCACGTTCTTCACTCTCCCAACCTTGAAAAAAAATAGTTCCAGAAAATTTTACAGAAAGCTCCAACAAATATTAAGGGTAAAGAAGAATACTGTTTTAAACATTCTTTCTCATAGCCAATAGAAATTGGTAAAATGCTTCAAATCAGGTAAGGAATCACATAGTATTCTAGAAAAAATTATATACAGGGTTGTTTAAAGAAGACCTCTCAAATAAAGAGATATTTTAGAGGGAACCAGAAGAAAATGTGGAGAGAAAAAATGCAGATATTTGGGGCAGAGCATCCATGTGCAAAGACCTATTGTAGAAGGGCATTTGCATGTGAAAGGAAGAGCAGGGAAACCAGTGTGCCTCAAGTGCAGTGATGGAAAGAGAGGGCTCTGAGGGATTACAAGGGAACCAGATCCCACAGATTCTTGAAATCTATATTAACAAAGTCTTTGGCTTTATTCTGAGTATGAGGAGAGGCCACTGGAGGCTGTTTAAAAGTGGATTGTCATGATTTGATTTCTATTTTAACAGAATCACTTATATCACGGCTTATATGTAGAACAGACAGTAGTAAAGGGGGTCGGATGATAACATTCATTCATGATTCAAGCAAGAATCAAACCTAATAAAACTCTTTTGGAAATTATAAATGAAAAAAATAATTTTCCTTCCCATGTTTTCAGAAAAAATAAAAGAAGTTATCACCACTTCCACTTTTCATTGTACTGAAAGCTTAAGCAAAGGCAGTAAGAGAAATTAAAGAAATAAAAAGTGTAGAGGTTGTAAGAAAGAAATGAGATAGTCATTATAGATAATAAAATTTCTATACAGGAAATCATTGAGTATCTACAAATACAATTAAAAAGGCAGTTTATCAGTTATGACCTTATAAACCAGGGAGAAACATTTATGTAGTGTAATTGGAAAAGTTGCAATTACAGTAACAATACAATTTATGTTACCTATAGATTCCTGCTTCTGTTAGCAGAATGCTCTGGGTTCTGGGTTTCTAGGTTTTTGGCTTCCTCGTAAGAAAGAATTCAGAGATGTGCCAGTAAAAGATTTTATTAAGAAACAAGAAAAGAGATAGTGCACACCAAGACACAGGTGTGGGTATGCCACAGGGTGAGATGTGTGGGTGGGGCCCTGGGGGAGGACTTTTTAAGGCCTTTCCTCCTCCCTTTTCCCATATTAAAGAGGGATCTCAGCTATTTGCTGTCCTGATTGGTTGCCTTTCCACCTTCATCTGTTAGCTTTCAGGAAACCATTAGGGAGGCCTTTCTGCTTGGAGTTATCCGGGACTTCTTTTGAGCCCTAGTGACCAGGGTCTTGGCTTGGCGGGCTCTTCAGCTGTAATGGGTATGGCTTTGTTCTCAAGTAGCTGCCCCTCTGTGGGTTTCAGGGCAGGGTCTGGTGGCTATGTTCTGACCAGGGCTGGTCTCAGCTGTTATGGATTTATTCTGACCAGTGTCTTCCCTGTTTCTATATTAACCTGACTCACTTCTAAGACATTTATTATAAATGTAAGAAAATTGTATAAAGTTCCCTAAATATATAAAGAAATACACCATGCTCAAGGGTGGGAAAACCTGATACCATAAATATTAATCCAATGATCTGACAATTTTTTATTAAATGACAACTAAGTGTCAGGCACTCTTCAAAGAAATAACAATATCTCAGTGAGCAAAACGGTACAAAAAATCCTAATTCCAATTCTCCCTATATTATTCCATATATCTAATGCAATTCTCTAAAATATAGCAGGATGGGTGTTCAAAATGAAACTTGACAAATTAATCCTAAAATTCAAATGGGAGAGACGAAGACGAAATATAGGCAATATGACTTTGAAAAAGTGAGTAGTAGGAAACATTCAGGAAAATGAGTAGAATTCAATGCAAGAACATATCACATCCCTCTAGTGCACTCAAAAAGCTATAGTCCTGGGAAAGGGAATATCTACCAAAAACAGAAACCAGAGCTGCTTTGCTATAGGACTATGAATCCATTGCTTGGGCTTTCAATGCAAAAGTGGTGCTAGCCCTCTGATATTTCTTGAAATCACCAAATGTGCATAGAAAGGAATTTCTCATATTTACCAGATACAAAGAATGGTACTGAGAATACCACTTTTGCAAAGAGATCATTTTGTTTTAAATCAAGCCTAATGTGACTATCTAAAATGTATAGGCTATCCTGATAGAGATGAGGTCTCTAATACTTTCCATCAATTAAGTATTAAAGCTGTTGGTGACTTTGTATAATTAACTTAAATTTGCAACACCTTAACCTTATTCTCTCCAGAAAATAACCTGTTTAGACTAAATGATCTCTATGCTTTTTCCTCACAGTAAATAACCATGAATCCCATTATTTTTAAAGTGTTACATATATCTCTATTTTCCAGCCATAATTTGACTTAGAGACACTATTTGTTTTGTTTTCTGCTTTGTTGGACCTATCATATTTTACTAGGCATATGTGGTATTTTTTATTGTCTACCTCCCTACTCCCACAGAATTGTGAAATAGTTGCTAATAAATATGTTTCAGAGTTTGTCTTTACATTCTTAGTCCCTACCAACAGGGTATCTTATACATAGCAGGCAAACAGCATGTTTATTGGAAAATTGATCACTTATTCTATAGGAAATAGTCACTAGACTCTTTATACCTCAATCCTAGATCCTGAATCTTAGGACAACCAGCAAATACTCAACATTTATAATTAGTTTTAAAAATAGCAGACTTCACATATAGGGCTAAATGGCTTTTACCTATATAGTAAGATGTTGTCTTTGAAATTTATGAAACTGTCACTAAGGTAATATTGTAGTATTTATTCTTAGTGGTAGTTGTAGAATTAACAGCAGCAGATTTTTAGTATTAGACTCCTGTCATTTAAACTGTCTTTTTTTGCCTGATATGGTATTGTTCAGCCAAAATCTAAATTACCACAGGAATTTGTCAGGATGCTTACTTGATTTAGGAGTCTCTGATGATTTCATTATCTAGGACCTCCTATCTTACCTTCATGGGAATGAAAGGAAATATGCACTAGATATTTGCTAAGCCCAGAAAACACTGTAAGATGACAATGGACCAACAGTTTAATTAAACATGGGAGATTTATCTTCAGAAAACCTCCAGACAGTTCATTCTAGCTTTTGGCTTGCCCAGTAGCTATATTGAAGGATTATTTTGACCAGCCAAGATTCTGGGATATTAAAATGACCCAAGAGAATCCTTGAAATAGGACAAAAAATACAGTGTCTTCATGTGAGTATTTAATGGTGAATTTGGAAGACTTGTCATGGAATTGTCTGTCTTATAAAGTGTCCAATTAACTATAAAAAGCATAATCGTCTCAGAAATGTAGCTAACCTCTAAATAGGCTTTAAGACACTTATCTAATCTGTACATAACCCTTCAGCTGCTCTTGCTTCATTAAAAATTACCAAGAATAGTAGCAAATATTATCGAGATCCACCATGTTGTGCTGTAAAGGTAACATATGTTGGCATGTTTATTAGTGAAATACTTTTAAGTAACCCTCAATTACTCTTTAAAGGATTTGATACTGAACTGCAAATTATACCTTTGGATCAATAAAGAACAAAAAATATTCAGAGATAAAATAAAACTGTGCTTGATATTGATTGACAGTAAGTCTTACTTTAGCCTTCTTTAACATAAATGATAATGTATTTAAAATGATTCTCTTGAGAAATATGGATGTGTTGAAAGAAAAATGCATTAACAACCTTCATCATATTTTGATTCTAAATAGTGATTAGGAGTACCAGCAGATTAGTCAAATAGGAAAAAATAGTTTTTTAATTATGATAGCTTGGTCTGCTGCACCTTTGATTCATTTTCCTTTGAGATTACAGTGGTACACAATCAATTATTTTAGCATAATTTGAGGCTGGGAAATGCTTAATTATAGAGGCAAAGAGAAATAATATGTGATGTTTGATATTCAAAACACATAAATGAGCACTAATTCAATGTGATTGAGAAGATGAAATTCAAATGTGTGTCTATCACATTGATAACTTTCTTTATGTCCCATGACTGCTTATTAGTTTTATTTTACTGAAATACTATTAACTCTAGCTCTTTGGGTATTTTGAAGAAAGTAAATAATAAAACAATGCTACTTACATTATGAAATTATCATCTTTAACAGGTTTACAAAAATAAAACAATTGTTACTCATATCAATATATAGTGTATTATTGAGGCAGGCTAGTAGATTAGGAATCAATAGGCGGATCTGGAACTTGGCAGTGAATACCCCACAAGATGGCTGCTGGAAGACCCTTGTGAGAACTCCCATTCAGAAAAAGACTTCCTCCAGAATCAAGGAGAAGACCCAGATATTCTCCAGGGGCCTTACCATTGGGCTCTCCCAGGGGATTGATGGGTGAGATAACCAATCAAAACAGCAAACAATTGGGACTCCTCCCTTACCATTAGCAAAGGGGTGGAATAATTAATGGTTTAAAAGGCAAGGACCAAAGCTAAACGACCCCCCCACTGTTCTTGCCTTCTTGCCACCTGCCTGTATCAGCACTCAAGTAAACCTGGGCATTTGTAATCTGTAATGAGGAATTGTAGTCTGTAAATCAGCCCTTTTTATCTCTTTTCAGCCCCTTTCCTCTCTACCTGGAACCCATAATCTGTTATTTTCTTTCATTTTTCTTCTCTCAATTCCTTGATAAATTACTGGCCCTACTAAACTGCCTTGTACTTAAGATTCATTTTTTGTAGCTTAGCCAGGAACCTAGAGAAAAATCCAGCAAAATATTATTCACATTTATGTAAATTTAATACATAACTGAACAGAGATAGAAATAAGGAAATTTTCAGAAACAATGATTTAATGCTTTCTTGAACATCAAAGTACTAATCCTTTTATCTTTTAAAAAATATTAATATTTTGAGGAAATCAATTTTGCCTTGTTACAAAAACTTCATGGTAAAATAAAAACCTTCATTTCTGAAGTATTTTCCCTTGAAAATGTAATAGAAAAACAATAACAAATCTTCCTTTTTAAGATGTTAAGATATTTTTGAAGCAAATAATGGAGGTATTCATGTAAGTTTGACGATCTTGTATCATATGTGTTTCAGTATTAAAGGCAAAGGATCTACTACTGATGACCTTAATCTTTGGTAAGCTGGTGTCACAATTCATATTTAAATCTGACAGTTCTGCAATAGTGCAGAGCAATTATCTGCAACAAGGGAAACAGGAAATAATTGCTTATTTAAAAAACCCTCTCTGCTCAAACAAATCACTTGCACAGATGAAGATATTTGATTTTTACTATATCAAACCTCAAAATTCATTTTAAAGAACTACATTGTATGTGATTTGAAGAGATGCAGGAATTGGCATCCAAGAGATGTATGTTGAAGCATAGCTACATTGTTTATTTGGGACCCAACTTCTTTGTCAGCTTCATCAAGATAAAGATTACAATGTCTGCATGCATGATTGTATGGAGAGTACCTTGAAGTTAGTCCATGCACAAAAGAACTTGGTTTCTTGAAATTAATTAGAACCAGAATTTTTAAAAATCTTTTTCCTTCTTTCAAATTGCTTAGTGAATATAAAGTTTGAATATTTTATGGTATATTTTAGGAACATTATCTGCCTCATAAAGTGCAATCCTTAAAATAATAATTGAGTGTATTAATAATAATGTATTTTCCCATTTTCTGAATTTCCTTAAAACATTAACATATTTTTAATGGTTTGAATAAATTAAATCTGCTTTTGAAATACAAATATCCCTGAAATATTGGTGAATTATATAATCCATTATGACATATTATAATACAAAGAGTGAAATGAAATTCCACACAAAGAGTGAAAAGAAATTGATATAGATAAAGTATGTATTTGATTTGATGTTGAAGACTGTGGTCTACTGAAACTGAAAAACTAGGTAAAGAATTCACATTTTATTGCATTAAAAATATGTCTAAGCTTGCCATATTTTAAATTACACTAACACTTAGAAGCTCTCTATATTTCTAGGAATATTTGTATTTCTAAGCAATATGAGAAAAATAGTTACTGACTTTAAAAGTAATTCAGAGTTGCATTCCCTCCTTATGTTGGTTCTGAAGAGAGGGAAAGGGAAGAATAGGTATAACATGGGACATTTTGGGGACACTAGAATTGTTCTGCATGATATTGCAATACATAGATACTGGGCATTATACATTTTGTCAAAATCTATAAAATTGTACAATGCAAAGTGTCAATAATAAGGTAAACTATAGTCCATGATTAGTAGCAATGCTTCAATATTTGTTCATCAAGTATAACAAATATTAATAGGGGAATATGTAAGGGGAGAGGGGTTGGGGTTTATAGGAACCCACTAATTTTCAATGTAACTTTTCTGTAATATAAAACCTTATTAAAAATAAAGAAAAAAACATAATTCAGCAGAATATGTTAAAGTAAAATTCTAACTTGAGGAGAAAATGAAGTAGCTAAGAAAGAGCAGAAACACTGTTTTGTTTTATAGCATTGGACAAGAGTCAACACAGGCATTAGAATGAGGTGCTTAATTTGAAACAAAATAATGCAGCCCTAAATTTAATTTCTTACTCGTTATAAAATAAATTATTCTTAAAGGAGATGAATTAGGGTAGTGACATAAATTCAAATAAGGATTTTACCACTTTAAGTAAAATAGATGCTCATCAACAGCTATGATGTAAATAATTGTACATCATTACTTATATAGCCAGAATAGATTGTAATTAGAGGGCAAATATATTTCCATTACTTTGAAACTCTATGAAAGTCGGTATTAATTATTCATAGAAATATTTATTTTGGGGACAGGTTCTCAGATTACATGGACCTATCAGGCATGCTTTGGGACTTTATTATATTTTACTGGGGAGAACAGAAACTTAATCCTTTATCACAGGTTTCTTTTTTTAAATAATTATAAGTATTTATGCATCCAATAACACAACATAAAAATCCCATGAAGCAAAAAATGACAGAACAAATACAAGAAATAGACAAATACACAATCATATTTGGAAGTTTTAACATTCTTTTCTCGGTAAATGATGGAAAAGCAGATACTCCCGTGGATATTAAAAAAGCAACTAAAAGGAGAGAAAGATTAAAGATAGACTCTTAAAGTCCTTCTTCTTGCAACAGGAATTGTGGACATTGATAATAAGAGAATGGAGACACATAGTGGAGAGGGATTTGGAGAACTATCCCAGGGACAGAGAACTTGATGGGACTTAAAATGATACTCTGACTAGTTTAAGAAAGAATAAGGAAAGAAAACAGATTGATGGTCACCTTTAGCAGAATGGATTAAATTCTCCAATACTACTTTCATAAAAATAAATGATTGCCAACACGGTGCTATGGATTTACAAGCAAAAACTAACAAACAAACACAACTTTTAATAAGCTGGTTCTAGCATCATCATGGCCCATGGAGGCCCAAAAGATGAAATTTTGCATACATATCTGAGATAAACTTGGGAATGTCCAAGCGAAAAGTTTTCCAGAAATGTCTATTGGCTGTCACAACACAGGACACACAAGGGTGGTGAAACATCAAGTCTGGAACATAAAGAAGCCATTTCACCAGAAAAGAGAAAGCATACTTTATTAAAAGTCCCTACTTCATTGGCAAGCAATTCTTTGCTTCATATTCAAAGCTGAGGGGAAAAAATAGGAATATGCAACAAGACTCAAGGTTTTGTGGTTTTTTGAAAACAGATATAGTTGCTCCCATGATATATATATTTTTGAGGTACTATGCTGAGGAATTGAACCCAGGACCTCTTACTGTAGGAATCCATTGCTCAACCACTTGAGCCACATTCACTCCCCACGAGAGTTTAAGAGAACACTTAGAAAACAGAGTTGTCAAATTATTAAAACTGTCAGAAGTCTTTAGAGTTTTTGTTTGTTTTTGTCATATCTTCCTCTTCTGTTCTAATAAACTATTTACAATTCACCAAACAATGAACATATGTATATAAATAATTTCTCATCATGAGTGTACCATATATTACTTTTGGTTCAAATTCTCTAACTCCTAATTAAATGCTCCAAAGCAATAGCAACACATGTGACTTGATTCTAGATGAATAATGTCAAGCTCAGTAAAAATTATTAAACCTTGGTATATGTAGAATAATATGGCACCTGCTTTATATTGTACATATCAGAATATGCAAAGGAAAATAAAGCTTAATATAATTATTATTAAATATTTATTAGTCATAGTTCAAAATCTCATAATTGCATTGCTGCAGAGAAAAAACTATTTCCCAAGTACAAACATGTTTGTTTTGATAATCGAAACTTTGAATGTCAATAGTTTTCTAGCTCAAGGTAAAAGGTATTACTGTGCTGACTTGAAATAAGAAAGCTATTTCTTACTATGAAATTTTACTATTTATAATTTAAATTATATTCTTTTATATCTTTCTTTTTGAAATTATCCTTTTGAATACTTTCGAAATTTTGCTATCTCATTGAGATAGCAAAAAGATGAGAAATAATAAAACACACAAAAAAGAAAGTAAATAAAATGAAACAATGATAGCTTAAGAATGTAAGTTAATTAAGAAAACTATTTTGTCATTTAGAAAAAGAAATGTTCCAGCCACTTTTTTTTTTCCCTATCCATGGTAAATGTTCATTTTGACAATGGGAAAAATT
>PVKH010037652.1:0-11432 GCA_004027955.1 Chaetophractus vellerosus | reverse complement strand
TTTATAGTTCCCACTTTCTCAGATCTCATGACCCAAAGGACTTGAGTGGTGAAGGGGGGAAAGGGGGGTGAGGATGGTGATGAATTAAAAGCTCAATTGGGAAGAGAAGTGCCATTTTCCTGAATTGCAGCTCCCTCCCCGAACCCTACCCCATTTTCAAGCAGGCCTTCTCGTACGTCTCCTGCAAGTTGGAACCATCCCCTTGCTTGCATGGCGAGAGATGTATTCCTCTGCTTGTGGTCGGACTCCCAAGTCTCAGCTCACCAGGACTTCGGTCAGGATAACAGAAGCTTGGAGGCCGCTCGGCCCCTCCCTCACCCCACAGTTCACGTCATGTTCTTCTCCCCGCAAGGACGTCTCAAAGCACAGACC
This sequence comes from Chaetophractus vellerosus, assembly GCA_004027955.1. Lineage (NCBI taxonomy): Eukaryota > Metazoa > Chordata > Mammalia > Cingulata > Chlamyphoridae > Chaetophractus > Chaetophractus vellerosus. The sequence continues at coordinate 11,060 of PVKH010037652.1, read as the reverse complement.
CTGTCTCCCCTCCTGGCAATGGAGAGAGTGTGAGGGAGTGGCCGAGGTCCTCTCTCTACCCACAGCCAGGAAGGTTCCTAGTTAAAATGCCCACCAAACGCCCCCACCCTGCAAGCTAGTGGAGCTGTACAGTCTGTGAGTCTGACCCACACTCAGACCCCGAGTCCACCAGGGCTCCCGGGATCTTGTCCACACCAGTCGGGGGGCCCTGTAGTGCTGGTATGTGCTCTTCACCCTTGACAGGGGCTGCTGCTCTGGGTGAGCTGAGAGAGGAGGGAGCTCACCCAGCAGAGTCCCAGACCACTCTGTATTACTACACAGGGGGTCCAGGAGCCAACAGGGTCCTAGCTGGGGTCCATCCCAGCCTGCAGGTATTTTCTTGGTGACAGGTCTGTCAGCTGGGCAAACGAAGCCCTTGACCGCCAGGCCTAGGCTGCCCACACTTGCTGGCCTGGGATGCTGGAGCAGAAAGCCTTGACCGCACCCGCCAGGGCATGCTTTCCCGGAGGGACGAGCAGTGTGCTGATTCAGCTCCTCTCTGTCTTCCAGGATCAGGGCACGAGACAACAATGGGTCTTACGCTCTCTGTCTGCTGCACGAAGGGAAAGTGCTGCACTACCGCATCGATAAAGACAAGACTGGCAAACTCTCCATCCCCGACGGAAAGAAGTTCGACACCCTTTGGCAGGTACACGTGGATGCCAACGGCAGATGCCTCTCCTCATGGGAAAAGCACAGGGCGCACGGGGCTTCTGGTCGACCTCAGAAACGGAAGGAGCCAGGTTTGGTAGAGATGCTCCTTGGGTCCCTGCCCCAGGCCTGATGAATTAGCGTGTGCTTTTTAACCTCCAGGTGATTTGTGTGAACGTTGAAGTTTGAGAGGCCCTGGTCTAGGAATCATCGTATCAGGTCAGGGAGGCTCCAGAAGGTCCCACGGCTTGCCCCAGGACACAAAACTCAGCACCGCCAGGTGATAAAATTACATCTCTAACAGGAGGGCCTGCTCCAGGAGACCAGAAAACATTTCTTTCTAAGATATTCTGACTAGGACCCAGAAAAACCCTTCAGATAAATACCCAGACAATAAAAAGGCAAGGGTGGCCAGGGAAGGTGGTAAGGAGAAGGCTGAGAAGACAATTCTTGGCTTTGTGAGAGCCCAAAGCAGATATAAAATGCCAGGCACTGGTCTTGGTGGCGAACTGAGTCTCTCCCCGTGGAAATTCAGATAATTTAGAAAGTGAGTCAGCACCTCCTTGGCATTGGACTGCTGTGTCCTAGTCTAAAAATGGTTTATTCTTGACCCACCCCCTAGTAAGCCCCGAAACAGCCAAAACTGGGGAGTTGTTGAGGCACTGCCGAGTGTATTACTCCTCACTGCTTTTCGTCGCCCTGCAGTCGGTATAAAGAGCCTGTCTGCATTTTAAATCTTCACAGTCCCATTAGCTGACTCTGAAGGAAATGACAATAATAGTACTGCAGGTATCCATTTAATGAAATATCCTAAAAAGCTGTAGTGGGAACAGAGATGGGGAGAAAACCGATGGACTTTGCTGCCACCTAGAGCATCAACACTTGAACTTTTGTGAATGACAGAATCGGGTGTGTTCAGATGCCCAGACCAAGGCTCAGCCAGGAGCCCTAGCAAGGAGAGGATGTAACTCAAAACCCCATCTTTTTACAAGTGGTCCTCATTCTCTTTAAAGTAACTACCACCTCATGCTTTTTGGTTCCTAATGCTGTCCTTGGAAAAAAAAAAATACTGCTTTGTTTTGTTTTTTTTTTTTTTACACTGGGTATTATAACATTTAAGAGTATTTGTCATAACATTGACATTGTCTTTTGGTTTTGTGGCTCAATGGCATTTGTCTCATTATCGACCACAGACTTTGCTTTATTTAAATGTATTAATTTGATAGAGTATTTACTCTTCTGAATGTTAGTGGCCCAGTGCAAGTCATGGAGATCAATAGAGCATGTTTCTGTCTTTTATGAATTTCACATCAAAGCCTCTCACCTAAGAAACCAGACACAACATACTACATATTGTTTGACTCCATCTAAACAAAACTAAGTACAAATAAATTTGTAGAGATGAAAGAAGATTAGTAGTTATCTAAGGCAGGGGAAGGATAGAGGGGTTGAGAGGTGACTATGAAGAGTTTGGGTTTTTTTGGGGAGATGAAAGTGCTCTAATATCGATTGCCGTGATGAATGCAAAACTCTGTGATTACACCAAAAGCCCTTGTGTGTACACTTTAGATGGATTGTATGGTTTAATGAAATTGATTAAAAATCTTTAAAAAAGCCTCTCACCTCCTAAAAGAATCATTGATGGTTTGCTTTTTAAGGGCACCTGGAGTCTTGTAGAGCAGTGCTCTACCCTGTGCTTGGAGGCCAAGACCACATAACTGATGGGTATCTCCCTCTGCTAATGACTGTTTTGCTTGGGTGGCAATTTCACAAAGTCTGTGCATTACAGTCTAAAGGAGCTCTCATTGTTGAAAAGTTCCTCCCCAAGACGCTCTCCTAATTTTATGGCTTCCTGCTCCATATTACGGTATTCGGCCCTATTAAATCTTTCCCATTACTTATTTCCTAGCCACGGTGTTTAGGAAAGTGGCTCCAAACTGCCTGTGATATTTTACAATATTACATGCAGGACTTCATTGTTTTTTTCTTATCAGCAATTGTGATGGTTAGGCTGATGTGTCAACTCTGCCAGGTAATTGTGCCCAGTTGTTTGGTCCAGCAAGCACTGGGCTAACTGTAATACAAGGACATTTATGGACTTTAGTCACCAGTGAGTTTACTGCATAGATGGCTGATTTTATCTACAGTAACCAGGGAGATTGCCATCATCAATGAGTGACACTTTATCCAATCAGTTGAATGCCTTAAAAGGGGAAGTGATTTCAGCATTCAGAGAGAATTTCCCAGTTCGTCTTTGGACAGCCAGTGTCTCCCGGAAACTCATCAAGGACCCTTCATCAGTCTTTCATCGGAGCCCCTGGCTTGCAGCCTGCCTGCGGAACCTGGACTTGTGCATCCCCATGGTCATGTGAAAGACTCTTATAAAATCTTATATTACTGACAGATATCTCCTGTTGATTCTGTTTCCCGAGAGAACCCTGATTAATACAGTATGTTTGCTACCCTACTCCCACTCACAGGAGTCTAGTGCTGTTTTGCTGGTAATTGCTGTACTACTCTATTTTAATATCCTTTACTTTAGATTTGGAATCAGAAAAGCTCTTGGACCAAATCTGGCTCCCAGCCTGTTTTTGTGCAGTCCTTGAAAAGAATGGCTTTTACACTCGAAAGGGTTGTTAAAAAAAAAAAAAAAAGAAGAAGAATATGCAGCAGAGATTGTATGTGGCCTGCAAAAGCCTAAAATATCACCGTGTTCGTCAACTCCAGCCCTGGAGGGAAACCCCTGCCTGTATCCCATGTCTTCCCAATCACCCTAGCGGAGTGGACTGTCTGAAAATGGAAGAATTTAAGGAGATCTTTAAATGGCAGTTGGAGAAATAGGATGTCGCAAGTACATTAGAGGAATGAAACAGGAATAGCCTGGGACTACGCCATTGCGTTCAACAACTGAAGGCTGTTTGGTGTCCGTTTATCAGCTCATCAGAGCTGGTCAGGTTGAAAGGGGGCAGGCGGCAAGCAGAGCCATCCAGAAGGGATGTTGGATGGTAAGAGCAGAGATGGAAGTGTTGGGAAGGCCGACTTAAGGAAGCCGGTTTGGTCGTTTATGCTTGTCCTTGAGTCTCTTTTACGTCTCAACAGGAGTCAGCAGAATAACTCAAGATTTCTGTTTCCTGCCTCGGTGATTTACTGCACTCTCCCACTTTCTTCTCTTTCAGCTCGTCGAGCATTATTCTTATAAGCCAGATGGTTTGTTAAGAGTCCTCACCGTTCCATGTCAAAAAATTGGTGCAGACAGCGGTGAGTAACAAAGACACTGGAGCCTCTGGTTTTCAGAGACTGACATAACCAGCCTCACTTTAGAAGTGGCCGGTTGCCAATTCATGTTGGATGAGGACTTCTTTCTACTGATTGATTTTTAAAAAATGACATCAGATGGCTCTGATTTTATGTTTCATCAATCAAGACATAGCTGATAGCTTTAACTTTTGAAAAAACTCATTTAACCGCATGAGTGAGAAAATTTGAAAGAGGGCGGAAAGGACTGTGTGCCGACGGTGTGTCTACTTTCACGTAGTAATATCTCACAGTCATGTTGACTGATCTGTGGGGTGGGGGTGGGGAGTGGTTTTACCGATATCACAATAATCCTCCCTGCTCTTTTCAACCAGGAAATATTAACTTTGGGCCTCGTCCACCTCCTCCAAGTTCCCATCCTGTGGTAAGTGTTGTTAGAAATACCACTGAAGGTGAAGCAGTTGTATCTTAGTACAAATGGAAACCATATTTTTATCTAATGGGAAGCAGTGGTAATAAGTGTTTCTATCACACTTCCAAACATACCCTTTTTTATTTTCCTGTACCTGAGGATTGAACCCGGGACCTGGTAAGTGGAAAGCCGGTGCTCAACCACTGAGCCACATCAGCTCCCCTGAGTTTTTTGTTTTTGTTTTTCCATTTGTTTGTCCTTGGTCTTTTTGAGGAGGCACTGGGAACCCAACCCGGGACCTCCCAAGTGGGAAGCAGGTGCCTAACTCCTTGAGCCATACCTGCTCCCCATACTCCTTTTTAAACTGGGATTGCTAGTGAGCATTGGCTAGAATCCCCCTGGCTTTTCTCAGTTCCCAGCTAGCCAGGTTTTCACGGTCCCTTGCCTACGTAAAGTTCTCTGCATTTCCTGAAATTTTACAAAATGTCCACGAAAGCTGGTGTTAAATTAGAAGTACGCCTCATGTCAGATTCAGCCTTGACCCCTGGGCATGATGCACCTCTTCATTATGAAGAAGCCGTGCTGAGATGACTGCCCAGTTCCTCTGGTCCAGTCAACAGAGCTATGATCGGAGTCCTTTCTGGGTGAATCGGTTTGGCCAAAGCTTAGGGGAGGAAGACCTGGAATAGGGATAGGTAAAGCTAGGGGGCAGTGTGGTGGGGTCCCAGATGAGAGAAGCCCTTCAAGAAAGGGGAAGTTAGAGATGAGCTCAGCAGGATCCACCGCCCCAAGGCCCGTGCACAGAAGAACGTTCCTGCCCAGCATCTCCACGTGGCTTTGCTGGATGCCCACGTGACTGGCAAGAGAGAGAGCCCTGCCCTCTTCTCCCCCCAGGCTCTCAGGAGCTGGCGTATGCCGGTGTATGGCTTTATACGCAAAGCAAGAATTGCTTTCATGCTCGTTTTTTGAGGACACCCGTGTGGATCTTCAATACTCTTTAATGCCCTCGGTGGAAGGCAAACGTTTCCCCATTGTGAGCTCTGCCCTCTCCACCTCATTATGACGTTTTGCCTGCTAACCCTAAAAACTAAGATCCACAGAAAGCCAAATGTTGTTTCTGCCTCCAGTAGGGACTCCCGATAGCTCAGAAGCCGGGCCTCTGCTAAAACAGGAGAGGCGGTCCTATCGTGGGAATGTGAATTTGCTGAAATACCAGCCAACTTTGGGATCAGTGTCTCAACTATAGCTCCTTTATGGAGCCACCTTTGTATTCTACCCATGGCCTTGTCCCATGCCTGGCAGCTCTGCTTGTACATTATAGTATACCCCAGGAGACAGAACCAGTTTCCTTTAAGGTGGATGAGGGCTTCGGGCTTAGAACTCTTAACGGATTCTCTATAATTTGCCATGCACCACCCAGTGGCTTCAAGAAGATAGGTATTTTGGAATAACTTTTTATTGAATGGTAAGATACATACAGAAAAAAAAAAAAAAAAAGAACATGCCCTGAGTCTATGACTTGATGACTTTTTGCAGATACCATGTAACCAGTACCCTGATCGAGAAATAAACCTGAGCAGTCACCTATGCTCTTGGGTTCATTTTTGATGATGTATCTTGAGTGTGTGAATTATTCTATATAAAATGCAGTCTGTTTAATGTAACAGCTCTAATTGTACAGCCTTTAGTGGAAATTTTCCCCGATATAGTCCCAGATTCTTCTGATCCAGGGGTCAATCTGTCTTGTAACATTTCAAACAATCACGTGTCACCCAAAGTAAATCTTATTGGCAAAATCGGGAGGGGGGGGGGTTGGCAATGTAATGATAAAAGTTGTTTAAAAATAATGTGTTATGTAAGGTATCCTTTGTTTTCTGAAACATTTACTCTCTGCCGTTATGATTTCTAGAGTTGGTCAGCGGGTGGAATAATCTCAAGGATCAAATCATACTCCTTCCCCAAGGCTGGCCACAGAAAGGTGCTAAAACCTCCCCCATGCTTGCTGGTCCCAAAGTGGTAGGACTTACCCGCACTCAACGTACACCTCCGCCCGCCTGGCCTGCCCCTCCGTGTGCGACTGGCCGCTGGCCCTCCCCTTGCCAAGGCCTAATGCTCTGCTGCTCTGCTGCTCTGCTTCTTGGCCATATAGAGCCCGTGTTTCATACGTGGTGTTCCTGGGTGGCCCACAGCCCAGGTGTCTTCTGTGCTTTTCATGTCAGCCCTTACTCTGCCGCCAACATCCGTTATCGTGAGCGCACTGTGTCTGCTAAGATGTGAGCTCTAACGTCGTTTCAGCAAACCTGGCCATTGGCAGCCATTTCTCCTACCAGAAAGTCTTTGCAGAGGATGGACTTAGACATTTGGGTTGCCAGAATCACAGGTGATCACGCTGTGATCATTTATGACACACACTTCATATTCGTGGAAGGAATGCCGAGGTTTTGTGAAGTAGCCTGCACGGTTTAGTGGTTCAGGCCATTTGTTTTATAAATACCGAGTGCCACGATCATCCCATTACGGCTGTAGATTTCAAATGCGGAACTTTGACGATAGCCAAGTGTAAGGAGACGATGGAGTTTGAGGACTAGGAAAACCATTTTCTTTTCGTGAGGCAGTGATTTTGACAAGTGGTTTGTTTTCTGGGAAAATAAAAAGAAGTCCTGTTGTCATGACTTCTATTTACAAAGAGCCCCTCACCCTCCAAGATGAATATAAACTTGTGTATGGGTTGCTTTGTTTCCTTTCTACTTTTGCCATCAATCGTGTAACATTGATTCTCTTAATAATTCTTTCCACTTTCATATTGCTGTGTTCTTTCCCAAACATTTCAACATGTAACTGAGCATCAACTCATGAGGTAGAAGTGCCTGGATTACCTACTAGAAATAACAGAAATAAAAAGCCCAAAAGGCCTGAGATTTTATTGCATCAGAGTTTTCCAAGCAAACGCAAGATATTCTTAATCTTGGTGACCGTAGAACACAGAGATGAGTTTAACATAGTTTTTGAGGGGAAAAAAATTCTGCCACACCCCCAAGCAGAGTAACTGGTTTTGGTGTCATATTCCTAGTGGAAACTTTCAGCTATTGGCTGCCGCAGCCCTTGGGCAGGACGGTAGTGAGGGGCCAGAGGGAACGGGGCTTAAGGTGGGGGAATCTAGTTGTCAAGGTGATCTGCTCTTTTTTTTAAAGTATTTTTTTAAAGTTTTTTTAAAAAGTACTTTGGATTACATAAATGTTACATTAAAAATATAGGAGATTCCCATATGCCCCGCTCTGTCCCCCTCCCACACTTTCCCACATTAGCAACATCCTTCATTAGTGTGGTACATTTGTTACAATTGATGAACACATTGGAGCATTGCCACTAAGTGTGGATTATAGTTTACATTATAGTTTAAACTCTCTTCCACACAGTTTTGTAAGTTATGGCAACATGTATAATGGCCTGTATCTGTCCTTGCAACGTCATTCAGGACAAATCCAATGTCCTGAAAATGTCCCCATATTACACCTATTTTTCCCTCCCCTCAGAACCGCTGGTGGCCACTGTCTCCACATCAATGATGAAAGTTCTTCCATTGCTAGAAGCACAATCAGTCTATCGTAGAATAACAGTAAGTCTACTCCAGTCCATCGTTTACTCCCCGATGCTGAGGATTCTGGGATGGCGATGCCCACTCCGCCTCTAACTGAGAGGGGCCTAAGAGGTGATCTACTCTTCATCCGTCCTTTTTGTCCCGATGACTTAGCGTTTGTTTCAAGCCACCAGGGCCGGTTTGGTGACAGGAGCTTTTGTCTTGTAGCTTTGGGAGGCGCTGGCCCTGGATCCAGTGCTGCAGTGGCCTTTAGCCTTCCTCCTCTGGAGGACCCCACTCAGCGTCCCGGGACGGCTAACCTAGCACGCCTGCGTTAGTCTTAGGCGTGACGGCACCTCAGAAAATGGCGTCATTCAAAATGTGTTTTGATTCCGGGTATTTTTCTGTCATGAGCCGTGTTTTCAAGGTCTTGATTCAAACGCAGTTCAGGTCGGTGATAGACCTCGATGGCGTCGGTTCGGTGTGGTCTCGGCGGTCAGGCTCGCACGAGGTGACGGTCGCCGACACTGCCTTTACGTAGTGTGTCTCCACGAAACAGGGTAGGGAGTGCAGCGGGCATGGAGCCTCATTCACCAGGAGGCCCAGGACCACTCATCTGCCCAGTTCTCTTATCCCCTCCGCCACATAGGGTGGGCATGGTTGCCATGGAGACGGCCCACGTGGATGTGGGCTACCTTGACACAGAGTCAGTGCAGCCCCGGGTTCCCACCCGTTTTTTATATATCGTTCTATTATGATATGCCAAGGCCCGGGAGCCAGCCCACTGCTCCCCCAGGCCACGTGCCATCCCAGAGAGGGGCGGTTCTGCCGTGAAAGAGGCAGGTAGCACTCCACAACCACCTGAGCTCTGGGCTTCCCACTGTATCGTCCAGGGCTTAGCCAGAAAGCAGAGCCCACAGGGCTCACACACACATTTACTTACACACATACTTTCCCACACACATGTATATGGAATTGTGGGGTCTGGCTATGCAAGTTTGATGTTTGTAGGGTGGACAGTCAGAAGGTGAATATCATGGGCAATTTTGGAACCCCATAGGCAGGAGTCAGTCAGTCTGTCTGTCGATCTCTCTTTTCCCAGGGAAAGCCTAAGCACTCTTCTAAGGCCCCCCAACTGATTAAGTCAGGCCCACCCAAGATGCTCTCCCTAATTAAGTCAACTGATTCAAACAAACACTAATCTAGATGCTGCAGGGAAGGAATTCTGCAGCTGTAATGAAAGCCCCTAATAACTAAGGACTGTGGATTTACCTAGTTCCTCACCACAGGAAGCAGCTAAAGAGTACTGAGTTAACTCAGAACCCCCACCCCACCATCATTTCCCTGGCAGGTTTAAGCCGGTTCAAGTCTGATATTAACCCTTTACTTACAGCAACTAAAGAGATATCTGGAAAATAAGCTTTAATATATCTTTAGACTAAAGGGCAATGTGTCTAAGCATAGTTAAAGAAAATATCAAAGTAAATATGACTACATAAAAATAAAGAAATATATATATAGAAAAGAAGCATAGCATCGCCAAAAGAGAAATTGCAAACTAGGAATAAGCATTAGTAATAGTCACACATACATAAGGTTAATATTCTTTAATATATAAAAAGATTCTATAAATCAATAAGTATCACAATCTAATAGTATAATGGGCAGAGTATGTCAACAGGTAATTTACACAGTAAAGCAAATATAAATAGCCCTTAAACATAGGAAAAGATGTTCACCCACATAATAAGAGAAATGTGAATTGAAACTGTAGTGCTCTACAATTTCTACCTTTAAAACTGATCCAAATAAAAAAAGCATAGTACTTCAGTGTGTAGCCTGGATGTGATGAATAAGCACTTTGATACTTTGTTGAAGTGTGACATGATACAGTCTCTAAGAAAGACAATTTCCCAGCAGCTATCAAAGTTAAAAGTACATATAATTCCTTAACTCTGCAGTTTTATTTCTAGGTATTTATCATACAAATCTTTTTGCTTTTTGTGTATATATATACCTAAATATTATTCCAGTATCCTGTAATTGACAAAGTCCGGATGTAATTTAAATGCCTATCAATAAAAAATAGATGAATTCAGTTACAGTGAAATTCATACTGTGGGAGGCAGCTGAGATACAGAATTGTCTCAAGATATGTTAATTGCAAGAGACAAAGCCATGCTGATATGGTATAGAATTCCTCTAGAAGAACACACAAAATACTGGTTTTGGGAGCAGAGAACAGGGTAGTAGAAAAGAGGGTATCAAGAAGACTCAATTTTGACTGTAAACCCTGCTGTGCCTTTTTAGATTTGTACCCATTAAAATTATTTAATCAAATTTTTAAAAAAAGATTTGAATATTAGAAAGTAAATTATCTAATAGTGTGAAAAACCTTTTTTGGCAAAAATGCTATTGTTGCCTATTTACATTTCAAACAACATTGAAGTACGCAATTGAAATTTCATTGATGCTAAAAATACCAATATTGAATTTATAAAAGAGCAAGATTATATGATTTAAGCTATGGATTTAAAAATTTCATTGCTCATTAGAAATATTATAGGAGAATAAATATTTAGGTTTTCACAAATCAATGGGAAATTGTCAGTTATTTAACCAGTTGTGAGAGAAGGATTGTGGGAATTAAGTCAAATAGTACATCTGTTTAGGTCAGGGGTAATGACGTTCTTGAATTTGTTAATTTAATCAATATAAATAGTTGATAATAAGGCACAAAAAGACATGTTAAACTTGAATTAACTCTAGCACCTCAGTTAATGGAAAAAAATTTTGATTGGAAGATGATTCTTCAGATAATCTGAAATTTCATAATAAAACTAAACTTTTCTTTAGAAATTAGAAGCATTTTTATCCTTTTACAATATAAATGAATTCACATAAAGAATACAAATATGATTCCTCTCCTTTCCAATACAACTTACTTTAAGCATCAGTAGCCTTTAAATGGATAATATCCCTTCTATTATTAGTACCGGGCTTTATTTCCTTTCCTACTCTAAGTACATAAGCCTATCTTTTTGTTAAGGAAAATATGCAGAGTTTATTTATTTATTTTTTTTTATAAAAGATTTATTTATTTTATTACATATCTCCCCTTCCCCC
>PVKH010037651.1:0-11427 GCA_004027955.1 Chaetophractus vellerosus | reverse complement strand
CTTACAGCTTAAATCTGTTCTTAAAACCCTCATGGGAATTTTTCATTTTGGTTATTGTGCTCTTCTACTGCAGTAGTTCTGTTTGGTTCCTTTTAAAATTTTCTGTCTCTTTATTAATATTCTCATATTGTTCTTTAATTGTTTTCCTGGTGTATTTTAGTTCTTTCCCTGTAATTTCCTTCATCTCCTTGAATGTTTTTAAGATCACTTTTTAAAGGCTTTATTTGGTATGTCCACATTCTCATCTTCTTCATTGGTGTTTTCTGTAATTTTACCCTCTTTCTTTGGATGGGCCATCAATTCCTGTTTCTTTGTTTGTCTTGTACTCTTTTGTTGCACACTGTAAATTTTAATATTTAAAAATGTTAATTCTGGGAATTATTCTGTGGAATGTCCCTTTATTAGTTTTGTAACCAGATGGTGATGACAGATTATTTTCTTGAACTTTAGCCCTTCTAGCAGAAAGCTTGCCCAAGGTGAATGTAGTGTGCAGGGCTCTCCCTGTGTTTCTTGGCCCCTGTTTTATCCTGAACTTTTGCTTGTTAGTTGTTTTGAAGTTGCTCTGTTTACAGGAGTTTGGTCATCCCTTCTCTTTCCCAGGGAACAAACCTCCCTCTCCCCAGTATTTGAAGTCAGCAATCTTTTGTCCCAGACTCTCTGCCTCTACAGATTTTATACTCCTTTCATTGTCTTATGCTGCTTTTGTGTGAAGGGAAAACCCAAGTCAGATTTCTCAGCCAAAATAGGCCAGGAACCCATGAATGGGTGCAGACTGGTTCCAAAATGCCCTCTGGAGGTTTCAAGGAAGCTTCTCAGACACCTTCCCAAAGTTGAGCTTCCGGGACCTGCCTTGTAAATGCAAATTCAACCCTTCAGCTAATTGTCCCTGGCAGCCCTGAGGAAGCATTGCATCTTTAAATCTCTACCACCTGTCCAGGGAGGTTGAAACAATGGCTGCTGCTGCCTTTGTCCAAGGTGTAGATGAAACAATGGCTGCTGCTGCCTTTGATCCCAGCAGTTGAAACAATAGCTGCCTTCAGAGCTGGGACCCAGCAATCCAAATTTGCTAATCAAAAGCCTTCAACAAACAGAGGTGGCTCAAAAGATTGGGTGCCTCCCTCTCACGTTGGAGACCCCGGTTTGGTTCCCAGTACCTCCTAAAGAAACAAAGAAGACAAACAGACACAGCAAGCGCAGACAACGAGAGGGTGGGGAGAAATAAATAAAAAATATATTTGAAAAATCAGTGTTTGAAAAAAAAGCCTTGAACAATGATTAGCCATGCACACTCCTTTTCTTGGGGAAGAGGCTTTTATGTCCCTTTCTATTGCCAGCAAGTTAGCCAGGGACTGGGCCCTGTGGAGGCCTGCTGTGAGAGTGGGGGGATGGGTGCCTGTAGCCACTATACAGTGAGAGCAATTTACTGTTCTTTACCATAGTTTATCAGCTTCTTCCTCCTATTCTTCCCTGGATGTTGTGCAGTGTTCTTCTGGCCTTTGGAGTTTCAAAATAGTTGTTTCAGGCTGTTCCTGCCTTTTTAATGGTTTTTTGGTGGAAGGACTGAGTCCTGGAGCTCCATACTCCACCATTTTCCCTGGAAGTTAAAATATTTTTAATGTCTATAAATCTCAGAATAAAGTAAGCCATAGTTATAATTATATAGAATTTATTAATGTGTATAGTACTATACAGAGCACATAAATGCCTCTCCTCTCTAAAATCTTCATGGTCTTCCATCCATCTGTCCATTCATCTATCCATTCATCCATTTAACAAAATTTTATTTGGTGCCTGTGTGTGCCATGAGTCTGAAAGAGACCCTGCTCTTTTCATACATATAGTCTAGTAGTGACTAAGAATCCAGCATCCCTCCCTTACAGAAATCCCTCCTCCACTTACTGAGAGATGGGCCCCTAGTTTCTGCTTACATACTTCTGGAAGTACACAAAGTACATAGAATACATTTTGAAATAGACCATTCTGTTTAAAAATTGCTTAACTTGTTTAAAATTCTTCTTCCTTTTCCTGTCGGGAAACTGAGGCCCAGAGAGTTTTAGCAACTTGTCCAATAAGGCTTCTGCAGAGGCAGCACTGGAATTCAGCATTCCTATTGCTTAATCAAGTGTTTTTTGCATGCTATGAAACTACTAAGAATGTTTTTTCCTGTTTTATTTGACTGCCATTCAGATATTTGAAATGCCTTCCCATTATCCTCCTTTCCAAACCAAACATCCCCTCATGTGATTAAGTTTCCAGGCCCTTTCCTATTTACCCCAACCTGGCATGTTTCATGTGGTCAATGCCCAGAAAGAAATACAACACTCCAGATGTGGTCTGGCTGTGCAAAGAATACTGAACCAATTGCCTTCTTCTGGACACAAGTATTTGTTAATGCCACCTATGTTTGCATGATATCTATGTATATTATGAAAACAATGTGCTTTCTCCAGCACAGCTCAATTTTCATCTAACTTAAGAGCAATCCTAACTTTCATTTTTATCACATTATGTTTCACCCATCTTTCCATAGCCTCCAACTGCAGTAAAAATTTATCTAAATTATTTTAACTTTACAGACTTGCAGGTAGACATTATTCAGCGAATTATAAGTTCATAGTATGCTAAGCACATAGTTCTTAATTCTATTCCATTATTTCACAAAAGATTGGGTTTGAGGGAGCCATTGTGAAATGTGTTTAAAAAGTGGTGTTATATTCAGATGGATTTGGAAAACCAGAGCAAAAATTTTTAATTCAATTATGCTATATAAAAAATATATAGCATGAGCAGTGGCTGGGTTATAAATATATATGTATATATATTTATATGGAAGAATCATTAAGGAGAAGTCACTTCAACTCTACAAATATTGGGTTTGGGGAGTGGTTTGAGTAGGCAAAGGGTTGAATAGAATGCAAAGGATGAACACCCATAAAAGGTTTATAACCAAATCCTAAGAATAGGAGATTATTCCTGGCAAGTAGAGACAGATTTACCACAGAAGGGTCTTAGATGTGAGAATATGAAGGAAAATAAGTAGATGTTGATGAGCTACTATATAAGAATAGTATTGCTGTGAAGGATTCAGAAGAAAAGAATAGTATAGTAACAGCAAGTTTTAATAATGATGTTGCTGATTATGTACCTATGTGTTGATTTATATTGAACCTTGATTTTATTTTCATGTCCTATTATTTTAATTAGAAATTGGAAATTAGAATTGTCCTGTTGATATTAATTATCCCATATTTTTGTAGAAAATACAATAGAACTTAATAATGGCTTTATAACTGATTCTCAGTTTCCTATACTTACAGAAAGTCTATATAACTATAAAGAACCAGTACCATTCACTTAGTAGGAGTTATCTTATGAGCAAGTATGGAACTCCTCCAGAGCTCACAACCTTGCTTTAGTTTTCATTTCTCACCTGTTTGCTATTAAAGACAATCACTCTGCCTCAGCTTGAAGCAGTTGTGGTAAGATACACAGCCCTCTGAACCTGCATTCTGTAAGTCTGGCTCAATTCCAAATTCTACTGCTTAGGAGTCAGGAGACCTTTGCATGTTCCCACCTATGAAAAAACATGGTTCTTGTAAGACTAAAAGAAATAATACTTAAATAACCCTTAGAAACCTGGAATCATATTGGCCAGTTGCAGAGCATTTACACAGTTGAAGAAACATAATATAGCAACAAAAGGTAACTGGGGAAAATAAAACACCTAAAATACTTCAGTATTTCAAAAACCCCGAAGGAGGTCCAAATGCATACTTCATATCATTTATTTAAATTTCCCTTTTTCTTTCCACTTATTTCTCTTATATCCCCAGCTTCCCCTAAGTATCTCTCTCAACTACTCTTTAAAATCTCTTTCTACACCCAATCCTCTACTGAATTTTACTCCCTGTTCCTTCTCCAATCCTCCCCATCCCTTTCTATACCTTGGTTAAGTAGGGGTGCTCTACTACTCTCCCAGTGAAAAATGGCTCTTCCTCATTAAGGGTTTGTGGTATGTAGATGGACTCTCTCTCTCTCTCTCTCTCTCTCTCTCTCTCTCTCTCTCTCTCTCTGTGTGTGTGTGTGTGTATTGTCTGTTGTTTGAGTTGGGCATAGACTGGCTGGTAATTACAGGATTCTACTAGTGGGTCAAAGGTAGAAATGCTGTGAATACTTCCATGTCAAATTTTTTCCATGACATTTATGGAAATACTTTTTCAAGTGTCTTACAATGTTTCTTCTTTTCTTTTTATTTTTTCCCTGCCAACCACTCCCCGTACAATGTTTCTTTGCAGGGGAACCAAGCCTGTGCTACATATATGAGGGAGATGGGATCTGTGAGCCATTTGAGAAGGAAACCAGCATCTTAGACTGTGGCCTCTATACTCCCAAAGGATACTTGGATCAGTGGGCAACCCAAGCTTACTCCTCACATGAAAACAAGAAGAAATGTCCTGTGTCCTTGGTAACTGGAGAACCCCATTCCATGGTAAGTTAAGCCAGATGACCAGAGTCAAGGCTGAACAAAATTGGAAAGTGACTCCTGGAGATATGAAATGGGAGATTACATTCCTCTCCTGAATTTACCATCAAATTAAGTCTTTACTGAATTCAGAATAAGATAATGCGAAATGAAAAGTTTCCAAGGTTACAATTAAATCTTACCCATCTCCCTTACCCTCACTAGTTTTCACCTAGGAAATTTTTGGCTATGCAATAGCTGACTCCAAGGCACACATGAGCATCTCAAAATTTAACTTCTAAGGACGTATTTCAGTAATTAGACTTGACTTTGCATTTGGGAGAATTTCTTTTAAAAGAGAAAGTGATGCAGTAAAGAGTTAGAAGACATGGGTTACATTACTATATTCACCAGTATTATAATTTTTAACACTAAATGAGGTTTGCAATGTTAATAAATCTTTCTGGGCTCCAGTTTTCTGATATATAAAATGGGTATAATAGTTTTTGCATTTAATTCAATAACTTATTACAAGGATCAAATAACTTTAAATATATATGTTAAATATTAAAGTTTAATTTAAATACTTTATTATTATTGGAGATATCCTAGAGTTAGTACTAAAGACAAATCCTTAGGTATAAAAATTTCCCTGAATACCAGCCTATATGGATAGGAGATCCTCAGGATTCTGCGATGTCATACCAATGACTTCTATGAATTATATTTGAATACCGAGAAGAAATTTAATGGCTCTTGGCTGTAAGGTACCATTTCAGATGCTTTGACTGCCAAAGAAACTCTTCCATTCCTCATAACAATAATCAGTACAGTCCTTTCACAGAAGTATTTTAGGCAGAGATGAAATCATTGGATTTTAGATCTGAGGAGACATCCTCAAGGAAATTGAGGAATCAGTCATGATTTGAACTCTAGTTCAAGGAACTCTTCGAGGACTCAAACTTCTAGCTTCCATCTCTTCCATCCTTGGCTTGCGGCTTTCTTCTTCATGTTCATAAGATGGCTGCTGTCCCTTTAGGCAGGAAGTCAGCATGTCAAACAGGAGGAAGAGGAAATGCCAAAGGAAAGATATGCATGCCATCTGAGGTTTCTCCTTTTTATTGGGAAAATAGAAGCTTTTCTAGAAGTTTAACACTGCAGACTTCCACCAACATCTACTGGCCAGATGCAGTTCACTTTATCACTCTTAGCTGTAAGGAAGTCTGAGGAGTTAAGCATTTATAACTGGATATACTGTCACCTTGAATAAAATTGGAGTTTGTTAATAAGAGAGAAGGGGAAATGGATATGAGTAGGCAACTAGCTGTGTCTGCTACCATCCCACAGCCTAATTCTGGCATCTTTCTCCTTAAGAGTCCTCATATCCAATGACAGGAATCCAGGAAATTTGGGAGATTCTGAGTTAATGACAGCTCTCTGAAGTGGCTTTAGTTTTAGCCTTTCTGTCTTCCCTAAGTGAAGTGGGAGGAAATTCCCTGCAGTTTCACTGCGCTAGCTCCTTTTCCCAGCTGAATGCTCAGTGGTTCCCTGACTTAGTAGTTTCCTTCCTGGGTGAGCCAATCCTGCATTGTGAGGACCTACCCACCATCATGTGCAGACTTCTATGGCTAATCCTGGGAGCGGTTGCCTGAGATGTGCCAGGACAATTCTTTGGTCAAGATCTCTGGGCTGCCAGTAGACTGAAGGTTGTCATGTGTATTTTTCTGCTCCAGCAAGTTATATCTTGAGGCTAATGGAGAGCCCTTAGAAATTCTTCTGCACTAAGAAAAGTTTTCTGCCAATAGTGCAATTATTAGGCACTCAGAAGGAGAAAACTTTGGTTTTGAGCTGGAGAATTTCTTTGTATTTACTTATCGCTCATTTTCTACACTTAATTTTTGGTTGAAATTGTATTTCAGATTTGCACATCATACCATCCAGATTTACCTGAACAGCGTCCCCTTACTGGCTGGTTTCCCTGTGTCACCAGTGAGAAAAGACCTCAGGATGAAGGAAGCAAACAGCCTGAAGGTGGTCTGGAGAAAGAAGATGAGATTTGGCTCAAAGTAAGTGGTCTGAATTTTTTTGTGTGTTGTCTGTAGATAGATTTTCTGTGTGTGTATATGTGTGTGTATAAGAAAGTGTATGTGAGTGGCTAGACAGGAAAATTTCCTTTATTATCTCAACGTTTTAGATTTTTAAATTTATTTTCTCCTTTTTAAATTTTTGGGCCTCTTTCTTTATTAGTATATACAGAAAAGTACACAATTAAATAACTTCAGCTCAATGAATTTTTACGAAGTGGACATTTTCTCACTATGAACCCAAGTCAAGATAGAGCATATTAACATCACCTCCAACAGGCTCTCTCCTGCTCCTTCTCAGCCATTATTCCCAGAGCAATTCACTATTTTCACTTCTATCACCACAGATTCGTTTCGCCTATTTTTGAACTTTATATGAAAAATTCTCTAGTATGTACTCTTTATGTCTGATTCTTTTTTGCTCAACTTATATTTGTGGGATTCATCCATGTTGTTTCATTTAGCAGTAATGTGTTCATTCCATTGTTATGCAGCATTCCAATGTATGAATATATCACAATTTATTTATTATTCTAATATTGATGAACATTTGGGTTATTTTCAGGGTTTTTTTTGCAATTGCAAATATTTCTGTTATAAGTATTTCTATACATTTCATAAGTAGGCAGATGATCAGCTTTAGTAGATAATCCCAAATAATTTTCCACAGTGGTTGCACTAATTTACATTACCACCAGAGATCTATGAATGTTCCAGTTGCTTCACATTTGACCAATAGTTGGTATTTTAAGACAGTTTAAGCCATTCTGTAAACATATATTCCTGTAGTTTGAATTTGCATTTGCATGATGACTCATGATATTGGGAACCAATCTCATTATTGGCTGTTTGTATAACCTTTTTTTTTTCAATGTGTATTCAAGTCTTTTCTCAATTTTTCTATTGGATTATCTGTTACTTTCTTCTTAAAAGATTTCTTATACATATTGAAAATATATGTCTTCATTTATATGTTATTTAATATTTTCTAATATTCTGTGGCTTACTTTTTGGTATTAATGGTATCTTTGGATAAACAGAAGTTCTAAATTTTAATGAAGTTCAATTTATCTATCTTTTCCTTTATGGTTAGTGTTTTTTGTGTACTGATTAAGAAATCTTTGCCTATCATGAAGATATACTTTCCTATGTTTACCTTCCAAGAATGTTATTGTTTTACCTTTCACATTTAGCTCTATAAGCCATTTGAATTTTTTTGTATATTGTGTGAAGTAGGGATTATGATATTTTCCCCAAACTAAAAACTTCTTTTCTCTACTGTACTGTACTGTCACCTTTCTCATGAATTAACTGACAATATATATGTGGAAGTCTGTTTATTGATTCTCTATTTTTTTTCTATTGTTTGTTTATCCTAGCAGCAATAACACACTGTATCATTACAGTACATTTTTAAATGAATCTTAACCTCTGATAATGTAAGTTCTACAATTACTTTTCATTTTTCCGTGGTCTGAGAATTCTGGATCCTTTGAACTTTTCATTTTTATTTTAAATTAGCTTAACTTCCACACATGAAGAAAATATCTGGTACAATTTTTATTGGTATTTTATTGAATCTATAATCCAATTTGAAGAAAGGTTTTTTTCTTTAAAATATTGAATCTTCTAATATATCCTTCCAGTTGTTTAGGTTTTCTTTAATTTATCTTAACATTTTGTAGTTTTTTGAGAAAGGAGAGTTGACTTTTTTGGAGTGCAATTTCTGCATATATTGAAATATTGAAATGATCATATGATTTTATTTTTTGTTCTTTTAATGTATTAAATTAACTTTACATTCCTTGACAAAAATGTAGATGTGATGTATTATCCTTTCAAAAAAGCTTTGGATTCTGTTTCATAAAGTGGTTTTTATTTGTGTTTATTAGAGCTTGACTTTTAACTTTCCTTTATTTTAACATCTTGCCAGGTTTTATTATCTAGGCTATGTTTGACTCCTAAAACAAGTTCCTTTATTCCCCAATTCTCTGGAGATTTTGTGTAAGATTGATGTTATTTTTGAAGTAGTCACTATGAAGCTTTCTGAGCCTGAAGTTTTCATTGATGAAAATATATTTGAGGGTTCAATTTAAAAAGAATAATAAATGTGGAAAAATTGGGGATTTCTATTTCTTCTTAGGTCAATTTTGGTCACTTACGTTTTCAAGAAATTTGTCCATTTCTTCCAAAATTTCACCTTTGTTGCTATTAGATTTTTAAAATAATGTTCTCTTATTATATCTGCAATGATTCTAGGATCTCTAAGACCTTTTTCACTTATGCTATTGTTAAATTGTGACTTTTTTCTTTTATTTTCTTGCTTAGTCTTGCTAATAGTTTATCAATTTTATTATTTTATTCATCTTTTCAAATAACCAACTTCAGGTTCTGTTTATTTTCTATACCATATGGTCTTTGCATATATATCTACCTATAAATGTATAATATTATTATATTTCTCCTCTTATTATTATTTTCTTCCTTTTGTATTTGCATTTAACTTTTATTTACCTAGTACCTTGAGATGATACTTAGATAATTAATTTTTATGTTTTCTTCTTTTTTATATATGCATTTAAGGTTATAAGTTTCCTTGTAAGAATTATATTCGTTCTATCCCACAAGTTTTCATATGTCTTATTTATGTTTTCATTAGTTCAAACATATTTTCAAATTTTTATTATTTTTTTTTAGCCCTGAATTCTTTATAAGTATGCAGCTTAAATTCCAAACATGTGAGGATTTTCTAGTTATCTTTTTGTTTTTGATACATTGCTAGATTATTCTGTGGTCAAAGAATATATTTCTGTCTAAAGTTTGTTGAACTTTGAATTATGGGCCAGCATATGGTCAAATTTTGTAAATATTCTATGTCCTTGTATATGAAAAAAAACATTAATGTCATTTAAAGTTAAGTTACTTTATAAAATATATTAAGAAAATTTAGTTTGCATAAGTACATATGATACCAAATGAATTCAGAAATGCTTTAGAAAATAAAAATAAGCAGGTTAGTTTTTTTAACTAATGTTTTCTGAGGATTGCAGGATTTCTGAGACTTTGGTTTCCTTTCTAGTACACATTAATCTTGATTTGATATATAAATTTGATATTTATGCAATGGATCACAGACAAACTTATTGCACAACTGAGAAAAAACTGTACTGGAAATCATCAGCCTTGAAAATACCCTTCCAAATCCTTTTTCATTAAAATGCTACATAGTCAAGAAAATTTGCTATCATCTATATCCATACATACTAAGGTAACTTGTCTTTCTTAGTTTTCTTTATTTTCTTCTACTCTTGTGCCAATAGGCCTAGAATGTAAGGATTTTCTCTTACATAGTATAAAGATGGAATTATACTATTGTAAGGTTCTTATATCATTCATGAAATAGTAATGCTATTTTAATTTATACTGTTATAAATTAAAGGTGCATATTGTAAACTCCACAACAACTGATAAAAAATACACATATCACAAATAGCTTTAGCTAAAAAGTCAAAAGAGAAGATTAAATAGAGTACTAAAATAACTTGATTAACCCACAAAAAGGCAGGAAAAGAGGAACTGAGAAATAAATAACAAATGGAACAAAGAAAAAAAATAAGATGGAAGACTTAAACCCAACTGTATCATTAACTACATTAAATGTAAATTATCTGAAATTTCATGTAAAAGGCAGAGATGATCAGATTGGATAAGAAATAAAGAAACTATTTTATACTATTTATGAAAATACACTTTAAATATCAAGACAGGCAGATTGAAATTTAAAGTGTGAAAAGTTATATACCATGTGAATCTGAGCATGGGAAAGTTGATGTGTTTTATTAATATCTGACAACATAGACTTTAAAATGGAGCATTTCCAGAGTTAAAGAGGAAAATTTCATGATAAATGGGTCAATTTATCCAAAATATACAACAATCTTTAATGTTATAAACACCTAATAACAGAGCTTCAAAATAAATGAATTACAAAATGACAGAACTTATAGAGAAACAAACAAATCCATAATCATAACTAGAGATTTTTGTAATGCCTCTCTCAGTACTTGATATAACAAGTATAAAAAATAAGGATGGACATCTAAGAATTGAAGATTATTATCTTGACATAATTGACATTTGTAGAATACTATATTCAACAACTGTGGAATGCATATGGTACATTCACCAAGACAGACCACATGTTAAATCATAAAATAAGTCTCAATAATTATAAAACTGAAATAATATAAAGTATGTTTTCTGACTTCAACAGTAAAAAAATCTAAATGAATAACTAGATAGTTAGGGAAACACTACATATTTTTTGGTAATTAAGCAATGCATATCTGGATAATCTTTGGATCAAAGAAGATTTTATAAGGGAAATTAGAAAATATTTCAACTGAGTAATAATAAAACAACATATCAAAATTTATGGGATACGATTAAAGTAATACTTAGAGTGAAATTTATAACATTAAATGTCTATATTTAGGAAAAATGGTGTAAAATCAATAATTAAAGCTTCCACCTTAATTAATTAGAAAAAGCTCAAATAAAACCATCATAAAGAGAAATAATGAAATAACAAAGAGAAGAGCAGAATTAGTAATATAGAAATTGAACAAACCATATATATGTATATATATAGGTATATATACATATACATATATACGTGTGTGTGTGTGTGTGTGTGTGTGTATATCCAGAAAACCCAGTATCAGCCTTAGTGAGGAACATTAAAAACAAGGAGTAAAACAAAACCCCAATATTAGTCCTGATATAGACTTATGATGTATGCAATGCAAGAAATTGCAAAATTATGTGGAGCCAGGGTCATTGGACAATTTGGGAGCAGGGTGAGGGAAGAGCAATTGTAAT
>PVKH010037650.1:0-11431 GCA_004027955.1 Chaetophractus vellerosus | reverse complement strand
TAAGTAATAGACCTTTCTGACACATATATCCCCATTGGGTCTCTAATCGAAACATTTAATTTATAGAAAACAGAGGGCTCTCACTTTCCTGCTAACTTCTGTTTGTTCAGATAAATCTGAAGCCAAAGATGTTTCCCTTAGGAGGCCTAAAATAATTAGAGAGAGGATATTGAAAGAGAAAGAGCTCGCTATAGGAACAAATCCTGAGACACCATCATTCACAGGACTAAAAAAGTCTGGTCCAAAGCCACAAAGAGGTTATCAGTTGTTTTCCCAAAATGACATAAATCCTGCGTGAAAGTAGGTTTTGTGCACGTCTCAGTAGACTCAACAGCCCAACTAATCCTCTTGTTTCTTTCCTGGCTGCTGATTGTAAATCATTGCATCTCCATGTAGCCGAGTTTGTGGATGAACTACTGTACACTTCTGGCTCTCTCTGGTGTTGTAATGCTCTGTCATAAGGAATTAGCTGTGTGACCACAGCCGAAGAAAAACTGGGGTAAAATAATTCACACAAGCAGGTGATCCACTACTACAGTTCAAGGCAAGGGCTAATTATAATAGGCAATACTAAATACTAAAGTTTTCATGTCATGCTTCAGCTTTTTATTTGAGAATATTTTCATATTAAAAGATGATTAAAATAGGAGCTTCAGAGTCAAACAGAGCAGAGTTGGAAGCCCAGTTTGGCCACATATTAGCTGTCAGCATAATTTAGGGCATCACACATTACTAATTTCACTGAGACTCAGTTTTTTTATCCATACAGAAACCAATAACCAAAAAGAGAAGGATCATTTGCTACTCTGACAGTTAACTGATATCATTTATGTAAAGCTGTTTGCCACATAAGTTTGTAATAAAATTGTGGCTATTTTTAGTATATATACCATAACAAAAATAGCGTATCATTCTCACATCGTTTTTTACATGAGAATCAATTTTTGAATCCAAGGCAAAAAAAGAATCCTGGAACATACAGTGGAAAGTACACAGACATTAGGAGCAGGTCTGGTTTTGAATCTTGCTCCAACACATATTTAGCATTGATTATATGCAAGTTAATGAGTCTCTTGCAGTTCCTCATATACTAAATGGAAATAATGACACTGATCTTCATGGGTTATGGTGAGGATTTTGCATATTGTGTATAAAGCACTCTGATACTCAGTATTATTATATGCAATAATTATCCTTGGGATTGGAAAACAAGGCAGTTCTTAATAATAGCAATAGTTGCACCTGCTTAAATTATTATACTTTATCATTTCAAACATCATTTATCATGAGGACTTTTTGAAGCAAACAGGATGGGTACTTTGCTCATTCTCAAGATTAGGATAATGCATTTTCTTTGCATTTTCATACTTTCTAAAAAGGTGTGTGTGTGTGTGTGTGTGTGTGTGTTCACATATGCAGCATGTGTCTGAAAAGTAAGAGTCATATTCATGGACTATTATTTTTAATGAAGTGGGAAAATCTCCAACAACGACTGAAATTATTAAAGATGAAGAATGCTGAGAAGTGAAAAATATTTTGAATCCTATGAGCCTTCAAGGCTGCTGCTACTCCACACATTTATGATTGAATCACTATTGTTTGATGAGCCATTTCATCCTAAGTGGCACTATTCAAGAGATTAATGAGCCAGGAGACCTGATGAGTTAAATTAACATTTTAAAAGTTAAAATTTATCCAGATTAATATTAATTAAACCCAGAGAATATGCTCAGGCAATACCACTAGGATTAGCCTTATCCCAATCTGTGAAAATAATTCACTTTGTGTACTTGAATTTCTCATGAAAACATTTCTGTCTTTGAACATCAGCTACCATAATTGTTTGTATGTAATTATTGCTCAGAAACACAAGTTTACATATTCAAACAGAATGGAATGTTAGATGAAAAGCATACACCTTATTCAAATACAGAATTAAAAGGGAGGTACCAAATGAATATAAATCATATTTGAGACAATAACTTCTGAAAACATTCAAACCTTTAAATTTACTGCTTTGGAGACTAGATAGTTGGGCAGATCCTACTAGGCTGTGCCCTATCATTATAGGAGTAAGAGTTTCAATCTACACAGTAATTCTGAGAGTGTGCCTGCTTCATTGAGACTTTATCTTGTTTTATATCAGCATTATCCACATGCTGCCCTTAAAACATCCAAATCCACTACTTTCATGGGTTTTAGTTTTGTTTTTCTCCTGGAAGGAAAATATATCCAGGTGGAGGAGAATTTGCTCATTAAGGAAAATTCCTTTTATCTCCCTAAGCATCTTCCTTGGGTTCTCTCACTTTGATTAATTCAGGCATCACTACCCCATGCCTGCTCCCAAACATGTACTGTCTCTCCTTGATGTTCTAATCTTGATCAGTGGTGTCCATTAACTTAGGACATTGCTTCCTCTTAGATTAAACAGACATGGATTTTTAAAGTGGGTTGGGGTGGTGCAGGAGAACAAAAAAATAAATGTATGGAAATCATCAAGACATTCTTTGTTTATGTCTGGATTCCTCACTTCAAAGTTTTTGGCTGCCTCAATGGGGGAATTGTCTCCTGAACACCTTGACACCTTCTTTGAGCAAGAGGAGAAAAATAAGTCAGGTTCCCAATTAAGAGTCTGTTTAGGGTATTTCTTCCAAATCCCATAGTTTGTCTTAAGGGCTATGTTCTGGGAATTTTCTGGGCAACAAGTTCTGGAAATATTCTTACCTTTCAGGTACTTATCACCACTTACCTATGGTAAACTATCCTAATGTCCGAGAATCTCTATGGTAAATGCTACTGTAGTCACAGAGCAAGCATCAGGTCACACAACAAGATTATACATACATAGAATCAGGGCATTGCTATCCTCACACCCACCATAATCAATTAAAGAGTTCTGTATTAGTCAGCCAGAGGGGTGCTGATGAAAAGTACCTGAAATCTGTTGACTTTTATAAAGGGTATTTGTTTGGGGTAAAAGCTTACAATTACAAGGCCTTAAAGAGTCCAACTCAAAGTTGCTTTCTCACCAAAGTCAGTTGCTATGTGTTGAAGTAAGATGGCAAGATGGCAGGCAATCTCTTCGAGGGTTCAGCCTTCCTCTCATCTACAGGCAGGCATAGGGCTTGGTTCTTTCTTGGATTCCTCAGCTGCAAACTATCAGGCGAATGGCTCTTCTCTCTTCTTGGGGCCACAGGATCAAAGTTCTCTCCTCTGCCAAGTCTATTGAACTCTCTCTTCTTGGGTGTCTTCTTGAGTGAGTGTCTGTTTATATCAGCCCACCAAGGGGGCAGGGATTCAACCCTGAGTCATGCCCTACCGATGTGGTCTAATAAAAGCAGTAATCTTAACAGGTAATTTAATCAAGACATGTCAGCAATCAAAGGGTATCACACCCAGAGGAACAGACTAGTTTACAAACAATCTTTGTCTTTTTGGGGATTCATAAATAATATCAAACTGCCACAAGTTCCTATATGAATTAAATACTAATTCAATTCCTAGAACAGAATGATGTCAAGAATTAACTCAATGAATCCATTAATCTAAACAAGCAGTCGTGGTGTGTGTGTGTTACACATATTCTAAGTCTCTATTGAAAGTTTAACCTTTCTTCTCTCCTATCCTACTCTCATTTCATTTGTGTGATATTATTTCAGCATAGAAATTCAGTAGGAAAAATTACTGATGTAAACTTAAATTCTATTTGAAAAAATTAGAGAGAAAATAGGAAGAGGAATTATTTTGAGGGAACAAAAAGGAGATTTGGAGTCAGAAGACAAATTTAAGCCCCAGCTCTACCACTTGTTAGGTGTGTGAATATATATGATAGCATTCACTTTAAAAGTTCGAAGATGATTGCTCTTGTCTGATCTAACTTCCATTAAGCAGACGTTCTTTTTTAGAAGCTGTGAAGGAGTGAAGCCTTTGAAGTCATGATAATCTGCATACATAAACTATGTAACTCTGTATAAGTCACTTAATCTTTAGAGCCTCAATTATTGCATCCATTAAGTGGGGGAAATTAAACACATACACTTCAGAGGGGTAATTTAAGTTTAAAAGGAGATTAAGTAGTGTGGTAGTTTCAGTCTTTGGTGGACTTCTGAAAATTATGTTCTTAATTGGTTCATTCGTCTGTGTGTGTGACCCTTTGATTGGATTGATTCAGTTGAGGGTCATTTGAATGGACTGCTTCAGTGGGGCATAGCCCATGGTGGGTCTTGGTCCTCTTGCTGGAGTCCTTTATAAACAGGAAAGAGGAAATCACAGAGACAGAGAGAAAAAGTTGCAGGAACAGATGAAGAATGCTCAAAAGCTGAGAAAGAAGGCCCCAGGAGCCAGGAGCAGAAGTCAATGGAACCCATGGAAGTAGAGACTGGTAGACACCACATTGTGCCCTGCCATGTGCCTGATCGCCATAGCTGCAACTTGGAGAGAAGGCAACTCCCAATGAAGCTTTGACTTGGATACATCATGGCCTCAGAACTGGACACTTGTAAATTAATAAATTCCCTTTGTAAAAGCCAACCCATTTCTGGTATATTACACTTGGCAGCTTTTAGCAAACTAAAACAGGTACATAAAATGACTTGAAAAG
This sequence comes from Chaetophractus vellerosus, assembly GCA_004027955.1. NCBI lineage: Eukaryota > Metazoa > Chordata > Mammalia > Cingulata > Chlamyphoridae > Chaetophractus > Chaetophractus vellerosus. The sequence continues at coordinate 6,831 of PVKH010037650.1, read as the reverse complement.
AATGAAAGCTCAATTAATGTCCTTTGCTTTTACTTTTCTCAATGTAAGACAGCATATTTACATAGCTTGTCTTCAGTAAGACCTGTTATCACAGAAACCGGTATTGGATAAACTTGGAAAATAAGGTAAAAGGTTTGTGTTTCTTTTGCATTTCCCTGATGGAGCACAATGCTAAACACATAGCAGATGCATACAGGAGAAAGCATATGACTCCAGGGGTCAGAAGAGCTGACTTGGGATACAGGGCCTGCTATTGCCTGTCTGAGTCACCTTTGACAAATTTCTTAACCTCTCTGCACATGTGTGGAATGAGTAGGTGGGGCTGGATGATCTCTAAGGCTTTTTCCAGCTCTATCATTCATCTCTTTATCTATTATATATTTGCTCACCGATAGATAATCTTTATCCTTTTGTTCTGAGAGCTAATTCTGTTGTTTTTAATGTACCAATAGATCCCTAAAGAAGGAGGTGAGATAAATATACCACTAACTTGGGAACAAAAGCATCCACACAAAAACAGTTTAATAAAATATTGATCAAAACTGAATATTAGTGATTTGGTGGCCATTAGTTGCGATTTTCTTCATATAATCTTTAAAGGAACTGAAATTGACAAATAGTTATAATTTGTTATTCCATAATTACGTGAAACAATTCTTTATGGGCCTCAGAAATCAGACATGTTTACAACAGATATAGTTATTAAATACAATATTGAAATTATACAATAAACTTGGAGGAATTATCATACGACATAAGCCATCCAGAGTAGACCCATACTTGATTTGCATATCTTCTAATGCTGTAGTTATAGCAGTTTCCAAACAGTGGAAAAAATTAATCTACAAAAGTAAAAATATCAAACAAACTTCATCAATTAAATCTCCAAGGAAAAGTATACATTTTCCATGATAAATATTAATGCTCCTAATTTTAATTTCCCGGCTGCCAAAAAAAAATACCACGCAGTGAGTTGGCATATACAACGGCAATTTATTGGCTCATTATTTTGAGGATAGGACAAGGTGTCATCAAGGCGATCATTTCTCCCAGAAGACTGTGGAGTCCTGGGGCTGACTGTCAGCCATCCCTGGTCCTTGGCTCTTCTGCCTCATGGCAATGCACGTGGAAGCCTCTCCTGGCCTCAATGGGTCCCATTGTCTTCCAGCTTCTTCCTGTGGCTTTCTCTGCCTGTGTGTCTGAATATCACTATGCTTCTAAAGGACTCCAGTAATAGCATTAAGACCCATCCTGATTCAGTTGAGCCACAACAACTGAAATAACTGCAACAAAATGTCCTATTTAAAATGGGTTCATAACCGTATGAATGGATTAATGTTAAAAAACATTTTCATTTTGGGTACACAACTCCAAGCCACCATAGAAGGCTTATCTATCTATCAACTTGAAACAACTAGATTTCCGAAATGCTGAGAAAATAAAACGTATTTTCATTTTTATTAGATTTGTGATTTTGAAGGGCACTACTATTATCCCCAATATAAAATGAAAAAAAAATAGATTGGAGTCAAGGAGAATTTGATGTAGAGAGAGGGAGGTAAATGACATCTTTTGAAACCTACTATACACCAGTCATCAGGCTGTGTGATTTTTCACACATCATATTAAGTCAGCACAATCTACAAAGTAGATAACAATATCTTTATATTACATATGAGGAAACAAATCCTATAGATATAAAGTAACTTGTGCTGGTTACAGATCTAGCAAAGATATACTGGGGTAGAAACTCATATCTATCTTACTGTAGACTACAGCTGGTACTTCTTCCTTTGTATAAACTACTTGAGAGTACCACTCAAACCTCCTTCAAGAGAAAGCGGCATCCAGCAGCTGCACATTTGGATCAACTTCAGAGTTCACACTGGTCATGCTCTCTCAGGGTTGCTCCAAGTCAATGACTGAGCAAAGTGGCAGTATTACAGCCGTCATTCCTGCCTAACTTGAACCTCCTCAAATAGGTGGTCTTTGCTTGGAGGGGGTTCCAGATCAGCCTGAGACTTTCTTAAAACTGCATTGAAGTCTGAGGCTCTTTCTACCCACTAATTTTTCTTATTCTTGTCCTATTCCTAGCTGTTTAGACCTCACTTTGGGGTCTAAACTTTTTCCTCTCCTGCTCCTGATTCCTCCCTCCTTTTTAGAACCATTTATTCAAGCGGCCGGGCTCGTCACCTTTCCATAGGTGAGAGCCCTGAAGCAAGGCTTTAGCTATTTTTTATACTCTTTTTGCAAGAACCGAAAGTAACTTTTAGACAAAGGACTATGTGGGGGGGGGGGGATCTTTTTTTTTTGCGGTTGTGTTTGACTTACGTTGTCCGGGCAACCAGTAAGCCAAGCAAGCTCCAAATGTACAGAAGCAGATATTTGCAGTTAACTGCAGGTAGGAACAGTTTCTAACTATTCTATTCTATTCTTGCTGGTCAAGCATAACTTTTGCAGCAATTGGAGACAGTTCCCAGAATTGTACGGGGAAGGGGTGACTAAAACCTTTTTTCATAACAGTTAACAAGCAGTTAAAGGCTAAGGGTGAGGGCTGGAAGGCTCTTTGGAAGCCTAGAAAGAGACTCCTGCATTGAAGGAGCAGACACAGCTGAAGCAATCCAGGAGTTAATAGAGACACAGAGCTCCAGAGACTAATGAATGCTCATGTCTGTTATGCTGAAGTCTGGGCCTTGATTTGGAAAACCTGGAACTCCAAAACATGGAATGGGGACATCTGGCAGAGAAGCCTTTGAGGAATTTGCCTTGCAGATTCCCCTGATTCATTCAAGCTAGCAGACATTGCTCACTCCCCTTGATGAGTACTTATGTACTTCCCTTATGCAGGAAGATGCTTCAGAAACTTCTGTCTCTTCAAGGCAACAGGTGCTGCTCTCAGGAGCTGTTGCCGTTTTATCTCCTGGCTGCCTGGCACAAAACAAGGTTAAATCTCAGCATAAAATGGCTGGGGATGTGCTGGGCCTAGTAACTGAGGAAAGAGATTATGCCCCAAAGAAGCTGTAGGAATTAGCTAGCATATATCAGCAGGACCCAAGGTCACCTCTGGGGTTTGATTTTGAGAGTGACTGATGAATGTGGGGGCAGAATCTAAGAATGAATTAGCAAGAATTTGTTGAATCAGGAAGCACTTTCTTAGAATACAGGATTTAATACCCTGACAAGGACCTTGGGTTACTGCTAAGGTGGTTCTAAGAAGCCTGGAGAAAGCAATATCCCATAGTGAATGCAATGTGAGTGCCTGAGTTGGCCTGGCAGACAAAAAGGAAGGACTGAAAACATTCATGGTGGTTTGCATGCTGGAATGGATATATTATGTGAAACCGGGAGACCCACCAAGGGATTCTCTTCTTCTGTGGGAGAGTCCAGAAAACACATAATTTCCCAAGGATGCTGTGAATGGGCTGATGAGAGGGCCACCCAAATCACTGGCTCTCCTTGGTAGATCAGGTTGACACAGGGCTGAGCTTAGTAATGGCCATGGTTTTATGGGGGTTATGCCAACGCATAAGTATGTTAATCCCAGTTATATACTGCTGTACCTGGGAAATGACCTCAGAATGATTCCCATTTACCTATCACCCCCAGTTATCTGCAGGAGACTTTGTGCTTCTATCTCAATGTTAGGCTCAGCTAGGTTAGAAGTTATGACCCTTAGAGGAAGAATACTCTCTCCAGGGACCAAAGTAAAGTCCCATTAAACAACAAGCTGCCGACACCTTGGCATTTTGGACTCATTGTGTCCTTGTGTCCAAGGATCAGCAGGCAAGAAGACAAGTCACCAGTTTAGCAGGTGTAATTGGCTGCTAAGGAAGTAGGCCTGCTTTTGTATAATGTGTGCATGGAGGAATATGTGTAGAAACCAGGTGATCCACTTGAATGCCTCTTGGTACTTCTTGGATATGAGACAGTTATGATTTCCAGAGGTATAGATCTCTTAGGGATTAGGGTTTGAGTAACATCACCAGGTGAGGCCCCAGGCTCTACAGAGATAATAGCTGAGGATGAGGAGAGTTTTAAATGGATAGTGGAGGATGGGGAGAATGAATACCAGTTGCTGCCCTACAGCTACAAATATAGTGACAGGAACTGTGGTGACACTCTTTCCCTTTCAAAGTGACCTCTCATGAAGCAATCATGAAGGAGTTACTCACTATTATGGATGGAGAAGTGGGTTTGGGCAGCACAAGGGATGGACTGTGGTTGCCATGGGAAGGTGCCGCTCAGATCTTCCTTCATGAGAAAACCTACTGTGAGTAATCAGCAGATAGTGGAAAGCCTCCAGGGCCCCAATTTCAGAATCCTCTCCAGATTTCATTCCAAGACTTTCCCAAGGCTGCTTCCATTCAATGACCGAGCTTAAAGATGGTGCTCGAGCTGGGCCACTTATGTCCAATATCATTCTCCTAAAGGGCTATCTTTCTCCTGCAGCTTCCTATCATCCTACTGAGATGTTCCCACAGTTGCACTGCAATCCCCCTTCCTCCCATCACTCCTTTCACAGGTGTCAGAACCATTCATGGTCTGAAGGCTCTCCTTGCCTGCTCCTGCACCCTTTTCTCCTATAGAGACATTTCCTCCTGAATTATTTCTTATACATTGAATTCTGTCTTGGTTTCTGCTTCCAGTTTTTTGGATGTACCAGACAGATACACTACCTTAAGGAGCAAAAATTCCTCAAGTCCCATAAAAATCTGATTTGTATAGAAAGCCCTCACTTTTTTTTTTTACAAAGATGAAAAAGAAAAGATAGTCAATTACAAATTGAAAATCTACTACTTCTCTTTTTATGAAGGAAATTCTTTATATTTGAGACATATGCCTAGTGAGCTTCACATATCTCCACATTCATGTTGTAGAAACATTCGTGAAGGTTCTGGGTTCATTCTACTAAGATTCATATTTCCAGTGAAATCAAGTATTTCTTCCATTTGTATTTCTCCTCCTAAATGAGTTGCTTCTTCAACCTTCACTAAAGTTTTCTCTTTCACTTAGGTTGCGTTTTTTTTTCTCCAAGAAATTGTTCGTCCACATAACTGGATACTGAGATCCTAAATCACCAGATACCATTTTTGTCAACGCTCCCCAAATTGGGAGAGAACTACTACTACTGCTCGCTCCACTGTCTTCCCTTCCCATCTCCCTACTTTCCCTCCTTCCCTTTGACCACTATACTGGAAGCACTGGGTAGATGATATTAAGTGGAACAAAGCCACATTTGAGGTCTGTATACTGGATAGTCAATTGGGATTGCTAATAATTTGAGTGAATCTTCTGCACATCCTGCTTACTGATCACATAATTCATATTAGCTCTTCAGGAAATTTTCAAGAACTTTAAGTGTTGCTCCTAAATAATCCAAACTTTTAATGCTCAAACCTTGAGTATTTAGTTTCCACTGTGTGTATCAGATTAAGACAGAAATCAAATAAAATATATAATGGTTAAGTAGATGATGACATATAATCTTACATTTGGATAATGACAGGTGTGCTCTATAACAAATGAAAGACTCCTTGCTAGAACTTGAATTGATCCATGATTACAAAAGTTTTCCTAAGAACTTTTCAATAGGCTATACATTTAAATTTATTAGGTGAAAAGATATGTTCTTTGCAGCAGGCTAGCCAAAGTGAGTTTAGGTCTGTTACACTTTTTGGTATATATTGTTTTTCCTCCATTGCTAATGACAACAGCAATTTCATTTTTTTTCCCTAAAGAAGTTGCAATGTTAAAGGTAGCATTATTGCTGAGAACATTTTTAAATATTGGAATTAAGTTTAGTCATAGTTTGCATAATGTTCTCAGATGCATGGAGCACCTCATGTGAAGGAACCTAATTTCTTTAAATAAAGAAGAAATCAGAATAGAAGCATAAGTTACAATGTGTGAGGCAGTGCTATATCTATAATTAGCCCAGGTATTAGACATCTTTGTTAAGTCATTTAAACTAACCATCTGTTTGCTTAGTACTTCTTATAGTTCTCTAGATTTTGTACAATCACTGGTGTTAGTTTCACCTTTCAGAGGATTTATATTACTTTTGACTACGAGGTAAAAGATCACTCAATTAAGAACATCTATTGGGTGTGTATTTTGGACTATATATGTACTAAGTATAACAGAATTAAAATGAGGTTAAGTTTCTTGTTATTTTATAGTCTTTAAAACATCTGCATCGAGAATAGGAAAGATACCTAAGTATTGTGATCCTATAAAAATGGATAATTTTTGTTTGCACAGTTTTTTTAACTTGGTAATCTGTTTTCCTTTTGTAACAATTTAAGAGAATTCTTAAATGAAGACAGGAAAAAAGAGAGGCAATGAAATGCAGAGGAAAAGCCAGGTAATCCAGGAAAGGCTTATTGAGTGTCTATTTTATACTAAGCATGGTATATAATAGACACGTTTTCACAAATGTTACCTCTTCCTTGCCAATGGGAGTTTGAAGTAATTATAATTTCTCCATTCTGTAGCTATGGATGCTTGGATTTATCAAGGTGAATTGACTTGGGCAAAGGGCTGATAAGTGGCCCAAATGAGTGTCAGGTCTTTCAGATATTGAAGCCAATTCTCTTTACATTCACTGAGATAAGCTACATGGCTCCTTAAAATGCTCTCCAGCTCCATGATTCTTTAATGAAGCTTGACACACAGTTACTGGCCTAGAAAAAATTATGTAGCACCATTTAGCAGCAATAAGAACATGGGTTAATGGTCTTTCTGCCAAGAGTCAAGGGAAGATTTCAGAAATGTCCTGCACCCCTACCAGACTATTACTCTGGCATATAGTAGTTGCTCAGTTATGTCATT
>PVKH010037649.1:0-11429 GCA_004027955.1 Chaetophractus vellerosus | reverse complement strand
AGCTCCTCTCTGCTTCTCTCTAATCTCTGCTTCTACTTGAGACCACCCCCACCGAGGGGTGGGGCTCAACGTCTCACTGATGTGGCAATTAACGCCCCACTCACAACTCAATCATACCCAGATGAACAGATGAGCCTACAAACACAATCCAATTTATATTTTTGGAATTCACAATCAATTCAAACTCAAACCACCACACAAAGTCATCTTTAGGATTTAAGATCATCTTAAATTTAAGATCATCTTTAGGAATTTGGGAGTGATAAAGCCTACCTATTCACTGGTGCTAAAGCATTTAACATCATTTAAGTTCCTGGCCTCTCTAGCTCAAAATCCTTTGCAGTTCTCTTTTTTTTCTCAAACCATTGACATAAATGGTGTCCTTTATATCTGTAAGCTCAGCACTGCTAGCAGTTGTATGGTGTCTACGTGGCGATAAGAGGCACTTTATTTTTCCAAGCACATTTGTGCAATGTGTGGAGAAGTGACTAAAATTAATGAACTTTTCTTGCCAAGAAGAACTAGGCTTCAAACTTGGTCATGGATTGCCAATAGACAGTGTAAATGAAGTCAGTTTCTGAAGAAAATAAGACTATTCCAACAGAGAAGCCCAATACAGACAGTCCCTAACTTAACTGATGCCGATCTAAAGATAACCCTCATCTGAAAACCATCAGTCTAGACCTGTACCTGAACTGGCCACAGTACACACCCCACACCCCAGATTACCACTTAGCATGTCTCCACCCTCTGCACCCCGCCCCCCAGCTTCCACTCCCCTCTACATATCTCACTGGACCCCCGGCCCCCAGCCCTTCTGCCCCATCAGGCACGTCCCCTTCTGTGGCTGGTCCAGTGGTAGCATGGTGACAGTGATAGACAAGAAAGGGAAAAGAACCTTCCATGGAAGCTCTTCTGGCTCGGGTCTGGCTACCCTGAAAACCTTAAACCTGCCCAGCCTCTACCTCCTTCAACCCAAAAAACTTGACTCTGGGTTTTCTTCTAAAAAAGAAAAAAGTTTAAGCCTTTTCCCAAGTCCATGATGTTCACCTCCTTGTTTGTGACCATCACCTGAAGCTTTAGGCCAACGTCCAACCTGCACTTGACTGAGGCACTGCCTGCCTGAGATTTGCAGCCCCAAACTGCCTTCCCTAAGCAACTGGCACACCGGGCCGGGGAGGCCACAGGACCTTACCTCCTGCCAGGGCCACCATTTGAAACTGACTGCCCAGGGATGACAGCGGGCTGGGCTCTATTGCCACAATCTATAACCAAAGCTGGAATGCAATGAAGTGCATTATTTTGAGCCATTTAAGCTTAATTCTGCTAAAGTCAAACCATGAAACTAGGACATGATGAAGAACTGTTTTCAGAAAGAAAAGAGACATAAATAAAATCTCTAAAGCACTGGATTCATAACCAATACTGACAGCAAAGCAAGATAAAAAACAATTAGGGTTATCACTAAAAAATTAGTTTAGCTCAAATATATAGAGATCCTGTCCAACAATTTTAAAATCCTGGATGCCTCTGCTATTGGGTCTGCCAAAACCTAAGGTACTGGGGCTCCCATTTGAACGAAATATTTAAAACCTCAAAAAGACACATGTCTACATCAGGGAGAGAAAAGTGGAGGGAAAGGGGTGAGACCAAGTTTTAGGTTGGAGAAAGAGAAAACCCAGAAGGAAGAGATGATAACAGTAGAAAGGGAAGATAACAGAACAATTCTAGGTATCATAGGAATAAAGAAAAAAGGTGATAGGGTGCCCAAAGAATTAAATGATATGATGGGAGATGGCTCTGGTTCCTGGTCTCTTCCTGGGAGCTACTGAAGTCCTCCAGCCCTTGCCTTACCCAGGGCCTCTGCCCTAAGCCACGGGATCCATCATCAGTGGATTCCACCTGGGCTATCCCTCCTCCACAGCTACCTAGCCAATGGAAAGTGAGGGGAGGAGCACTTCCTGTTCTTACCTAGACCACTAGAGGGTCAAGTAGTCTTGGCCTTGAGACAGAACTCCATCCTAAAGGCCTCTTTCCAAGCAAATGTGGATAAACGTGGCTGGTGGCTTCGTTCTGCAGGACAGCCAGCACAGCTCAATACTTCAAGCACGGTGGAGGTTAAACAGGCCTTGTGGTCTGAGCACCAGCCATTATACAGCCCATAATTTCCAAGGGACAACTGTGCCTGGGATCCGAAGAGCCACTGCAGGAATGCCTCTCTAGAGCCCGGGCATGGGTCTCCTGGCCGTTGCTTTGGGCAGTGGTCCCTGGGCCCTCATTCTGGAAGGCTGCCACATCATGGCTACAGGCAGCGCGAGTTCATAGCAAGCGATGAAAAAACTCCTCGAGGTCCTGGAATGCAAAACAGCTTGAGAGGAAATGGAAGCCTCAAGACTGAAAGACAGGAGGTTCCTACTTCTGCCTCACTCAGCTGTGTGCTCCCTCCTCGCCACATTTCTCCCCGGGGTCTGTCTTCCTGTTAAACCTCGCAAGGATGGAATAGCCTTTCCAGAAGCACCCAAATAAAGGGCAACGCTCCAGAGACATCCATGATGCACCTGGACTCTGGCTTCCAGCCCTACCTGACGCCTGCCTCTCAGCAAACACGCTTCTGCAGAGTCAGCCGTGAGGAAGAGACAAAGCCTTCAGTGATGGAATTCCAAGCACCCAAACACAGGGGAGGCACAGGGGTGGAGACGCTTCTCTGGATAGAAGGAAGCCATCGGTCTTGTTACCAATAAATGGAATCGTCCAGACCCTGTGGACTGGAAGGCCCCCAATGCAGTGAGAAAGCGCCCCAGCTGCCCGGAGGGGCTGTAACCGCCTTCATATAAATGAGGGAGGGGTCCTGTCAAATGAAAAGTTGTGTCGGAGGAAGCCCTAATCTGATTTACTTCCCAGCAAAGTCCTGCTTTCAATCCAATTTTCTCGACAGTTAGATTGAAACAGAATGATAAAGGTATTTGCCAGGAGCCAAAGAAAGATATTTCTGTCTGCTGGCCTTGGTCTTTATTAGAGAGATCACCCTAGGGTTAGGTAAAGAGCACCGGAAACCAAAGTTCATAATACAACTTTGCTCCAGAGCCTTTAATTCAGGTGCCCTGGCTGGCGGGCAGTGCTGTGGGAAGACATATGCAATCTACCCACTGCCCCCTGCCCTGCCGACCCTTTATGGGGCTTCAGCATCCAGGCTCCTGCATGGAAAAGCAAATACAAATAGGATCGAGGTACAAATGCTCCCCCAAAACGCCTGCCTAACTCTCCAATGCAGCTAGAATGTGAAAATGAAAATACCTCTGTGCCTGTGGACATATTCTAATTAGACAAAATTGAAATACAACATGCCGTTCCCCGAAACCAAATGTCAGTCATGTCCCCCTTGCAGCAAAACAAAAGCAAAGTAGAAAAAGGCATCGAAAAGCCTCTTTCACTGAAATTGTCTTAAGGAAAAGAGTATTTCTAATTCTATACTTTAAAAATCTTTGAAATTAAAGAAAAACTCCTTGATAATAACTGCTGTCTATTACGTTCTCTCATAGAATCTCCACTTAGAGATCAAATCTGGAGGGAAAAAACCCGCTATGCACAGCATAAGTATTAGGAAGATTTAATATGTAACTTCACCAGACTAGCATGCACACCTGCTTCCTTCTAGAGATGAATACCACTGTCTAATCTTCTAAATTTCATCATTTTTAATCAATATACCACTTGGCTAAGGAATTAGAAAATCAGAGAAAGAAGAATGGAGATCCAAACAATATATTCACTTTATGGATTCTTCTGGATCGACACGCCAACTCTTTTTTTCTAGTCACTACACACCTTTTTCAAGTAAGGCAAAAGAGAGACAAAGTTAGAGTCACAGAATGGTCATTCTATTTCGAGTAAAATTCTAAAAATTGACACAGCAGGCAACCCCCATTTATTTGTTCCTAATAGTGCCATTTTCATCAAAAGTTAAATCAGAAAAATAAAAATGCTGTACTAGTTGAATGAGTTAGTGGTTTTTGCAAACAATGCAGCACCATTTATTTAATCCAAATATACTACCGTGCAGGGGCCCATTTTTGGGCAACAAAAACATCAGAATTCTCACATCAACTAGTACCTTCTGGTACACTGATTACTTTTTGTGAAGGTAGATGCCCACCCTTCCCCAAAACTTTAAGTGCCAAGAGAGTGTTAGGTCTTGTTAGGTAGTTTCTAGTCTGCAGGAGAAAACCCCTCTTGCCCTGGGGCATTTTTGCTATCCCAAGCTCGCTGTTTCCATCTTCGCCTCCTATTCCTGGCATTTGTTCATCTCCGTCTCACCTTACCATGTGTAGCAGTGTGATATTATTTATGAATTCCAAAAAAGATGTTTGATTACGTTTGCAAACTGGTCTGTTCCTCTGGGCATGATGCCCTTTGACTGTATTAGATCCAGCTAAGACATCTGATTAAATTATGTTAAGATTAGGGCTTTGATTCAATCATGTCATTAGAGTACCCCCTTGGTGGGCTGATAAACAGACTCACATGGAAGGAGACACACAGAGAAGAACACAGAGGAAGAGAGACAGCTCATTAGATATGGCAGAGAGATGAGCCTGATAGTCTACAGTTTACCTTGTGAAGGGAACAGAGCAGCTGAGCCTGAAAAGAAATGAGCCACAGGGAGAGAGACGAGACTTAAGCCAGCCTACAGCTGAGATCGGAAGAAGCTGGGACCATGGAGCCTTAAGAGGAAGAAGGAAGTTTGAACCCTTGCAGACATCGCCTGCCATATTTTTTCACACGTGGCCAATGACTTTGGATGAGAAAGTACCTCTTATGGTACCTTGAGTTGGTCTCTTTAGGGCCTTGTGACTGTAAGCTTCTACCCCAAACAAATACCCTTTATAAAAGCCAGCAGAGTTCTGGTACTTTGCATCAGCACCCCTTCTGGCTGACTAATACACCACGGACACTGTGTAGGCTGGGGACCCTCCTGCAGACCCTGCCTCCCTCGGGCATGGAGGAGGGGAAGGGACAGGAGCCAGGGTTCGGTCAGCAGCCTCCGTGTCGTACTTACCACTCAGCACTAACCCTCTGAGGTACTGTTATCTCAACTTTGAGGAAATGGAGACAGAGAGGGATCTGGCTCCTCCCTGCAGACAGCCACCCCTGGTGCTTGCAGATGAGGTGGGGCATCTACGCCCTCTAAGCATACAACACGTGCTCAATAAGTGATTAATGCATGGCAAATTATCTGTCTGCTCTAAGGACACAGTTAAAGAGGGACAAAGATGTCCTTGCAAAGTCTCTATTCCTTCCAGTGAAATTCTTTCAAGGCTACAAATAATGCTGTAAAAAAAGAAAGCACCCACCCCCTGCACTCCCTAAAGCATACCTCCTTGGAACTGAAAAAAAAAAAAAAAATGAGGAACCACTTCATAAAAGTGATCAATAACAGAATACAGCAGCTGAGCCTGCTTGGGATCATGCTGCCTCCAAACTGACGCTCCTGGTGACAAAAGCACGTACCGCCCACACCTGGGGGCCACAGCAAGCCCTAAGCGGTGGTGGGGGGAGACTTCCTTGTCCCCCTCTGCCTCCACTTGTACCCTGACTGCTGCGGGAACACAGCCTGCCACAGCTTAAACACAACACCCGCAACCCAGAAGGAAGCTCCTCGTCCTGGTCTAGACAGTCCCCCAGACTTGGGCACTTGTTCTGCTGAAAGAGCTTCATAAATGTGGGCCTAATCTCTTGACAGACTGCCTGGCAAACAGGCAGGGAACTCCTTCTGCATTTAGCTCAGTACTAGGGACACAGAGGGTGAGCTATTGGGAGAGAAAAAAGACTGGCTGGGCAAAAATGTTCAATTCAGTGACCATGAACAAGATCAGTGTTAGGTTTATTTCTTACTTTATGTGAAAGATTGTTTTTCTAAGGCCAAATGGCTAAGGAAACTACGAGAAAGACACTTCAATTTCTCCACATATTCATTCTCTCGGAGCTCAAATACCATACATATTTTTTTAAGTTTAGTGTTTTTCAAAAGCTGGGCTAACCTACTATCAACAATACATAAAAACTGAACAAGGTGCACACTAATCAAGATGATGGAGTGAGAAGCTTCAGGGCTCCATCCCCTTGCAAAAGCTTTGAACAACCAGCAAGAAACTTCCAGAAAACAGTTAAAGGAGTGTAGTAACAGGACAAGGGCAAAAAAAAAATTTTAAGGCTACTTAGAAGTAGGATCTCGTGGCACTCTGGCCGGCCGCCCCCACCCCTCCCCAGCTCAGCGTGGAGCTGGCCCGTGCTCCTGGTGCAGATCCCTGGTTCCAGGTCTGGAGGGAGCACCGTAACCCCCGTGCACATACTGGGAACATGGTTGGCCCAGTCTGTCTGGCAGTAGCCTGAACAACTCAGCATCCCAGAACTTAAGTTATGCGTTGGAGGTGGCACACAGCGCTCTCCCACAGAAGCTCAGAGAGAGCGGTCAAGTCATGCTGCCTGGGGCAAGGGATTGCTGGCTGTAAGATATGCTGTGCAGTGCCCAGGACTGGGAAGAAAGTGCTTCCTAGCAAAGAGGGACATTCCGAACCATGAAAATGGGGGGAATTCCTGGGACTGCATGCCCAAGATAAGATGCAGACACAGAAATGACCCAGGAGGCTATAAGCTTTACTCTGGAACTATTCTCTAAACTCATTACATGGATAAGCCCTGAAGGAAAGCACTAACACAGGTCAATCTAAAAAGACTGGAAAAGGTACTTTCTCTTTTCCTTTTTTTCCCCCTGGCATTCAAGGAAAGCTCTGTCATACCATTGGCTGGATACAAGCTTAAGGAACATACCTCAAAGTCTAAATCTCAGCAACAACACATTAAAATATCAAAATGTCGGGAGCAGATGTGGCTCAAGAAGTTGAGCACCCGCCTCCCACATGGTAGGTCTCAGATTCAGTTCCCAGTGGCTCCTGAAAAAATGAAAACAAACAACAAACAAAACAAACAAACAAACAAACAGAAAAACAACTCACAGGGAAGCCGAATTGGCTCAGTGATTGAGTGCCGGAATCCCACATACGAGGTCCCAGGTTCAATCCCCACTCCCCACCGCCCCCACTTAAAAAATCAAAATGTCTAGGTTTCAAGACCAGGTTACAAAACATACAAAGAAACAGAAGATTAAAGCATTAGAATCCATCAACGAGGATGACCAAACCTGAGACCTTTCAGAAAATGGTTTTTAAAAAATGGTTCTAAATATGCTCGAATTGCTAAAGGATAACATGGACAAAGAACTAAAGGAAATCAAGAAAACAACAGAAGAACACAAAGAGAGTATCAATATAGAGATGGAAATGATGGAAAGGAAACAAGCAGAGCTGAAGACCACAATAATTGAAATTAAAAATTCCTTAGAGGGTTCAACAGCAGTTCAGAGCCGGCAGAAGAATGAGAGAACTTGAAGGTAAGACAATTAAAAGAGGAAAGAATGAAGAATAGTGAACAGAGCCTGAGGAACCTGTGGGACACCATAAAGAGTACCAATATACACATGATGGGAGTCCAAAAAAGGAAAAGAGAGAAAGGGGCAGAGAGAATATGCAAAGAAATAATGGCTGAAAACTTCCCAAATTTAACAAAAGGCATGAACATTTAAGATGCTCAAGGAACCCCAAAGAGGATAAACTCAAATAGACACATGCCATGACACATTATAATCAAACTTTCTAATGCCAAAGATAAAGAGAGAATTCTGAAAGCTGCAAGAGAGAAGCAACATATCATATATAAGGGAGCTTGAATAGAGATTAAATACCAATTTCTCATCAGAAACCATAGAAGCAAGAAGGCAGTGGGATGACAGATTTAATGTGGTGAAAGCAAATAATTGCCAAGGAAGAATTCTGTGTTCAGTAAAGCTGTCTTTCAAAAATTAATAGGAGATTAAGAAACTACCAGATAAACAAAAGCCAAAGTAGTTCATCGCCACTAGACCAGCCCAACAAGGGATTCTAAAGGGAGTTCTGCAGGTTGAATGGAAAGGACAGCAGACAATAGATCAAAGTTGCATGAAGAATTAAAGATCTCCAGTGAAGGAAACTACATGGATAAATATAAATGCCACTATTATTGTATTTTTGGTTTGTAACTCCATACTTCCTAAAGGATCCAAAAGGCAAATGTATAAAACTTAATAATAAATCAGTGTTTATAGACTCAAATATATAAACTTGTAATCTGTGAGAAGGAATACATAAAGGTGGGGACACAGAGGGATACAGGAAACAAAGTTGTTAAAGATTTAGGATGTTAAATTTAAGCTCCATGGTAACTCCAAAGAAGATATTGGAGAAAATGCAAGCTCCTAGAGACAGAAATTAGAGTACAGATTGCCAGAGGTCCCAGGGGCAGGGAGAATGGGGAGTTAATGCATAATGGGTGTAGAGCCTCTGTTTGGGAAGATGGGAAAGTTTTAGTAATAGAAAGTAGTGAAAGCACCACAAAATTGTGAATGTGATTAATCCCACTGAGTGGTATGCTTGGGGTGGTTGAGATGGGAAAATTTATATTGTACACATGGGCGGGTAGAGGAGGGGAGGGGGACAAAGGAAACAACAAGTGTGGCAAAATGTTAAAATTGGTGAATCTGGGCATCCATGCAGGGTGTTGGAGTTCTCTTCATGGGGTTTCTATTATTTTTGTAACTGTCCTGTGAATATGAAAGTATTCCGAAATAAAAAGTTTTTGAAAATTGAGCAAAACTGATAGAATAAAAAAATGTTAAATACTACCAGATTTTTTTTTTTTTGCCAGAATCTCTTTTCTACCTGTCCATATAGGCATTACATAATAGCATTAGATTCATCTCACTACTGAAGCACAATTCCTGGGTATACTTGTCCATGAATATTTTTATCAGTTGTTTAAGGGATTTTCTGATGTTGGATTTTCTGGTTTTTTTTTTTTGGCTTGGTCTGGGTAAATCAAATTATATCTTAAGAGGCAGGGAAACCCACGGTGAAGTCTTCTGAATATACAGACTTCTGTTATAACTGGAAAAATCTGCTCTCAATGTATCTGGTGACCATATTTGGAGTTTTGTGCAGCTAATTTTCAAAATAAAGGGTAGGCACAGATACACAAAGTGTTTCTAAAGATTAAAAGCACTTAGGAGTTCTTCCCAATTTGTCACCCTCATTACACCTCGTGGTTTAATGGCACCGAGCCTAATAGGTTTCAAAGAACATAACGTGGCTGAAACAATCTGCTAATTTCTAACCTGCTGATTTCCAAAACCAACTTTCAGCTTTCGCTGAGCTCCAAAGCAGCAAAATTCACTTCTCCTTTTAACCACATCTTGCTTTTGCCCTTCCACATTCATTTGGGCAGAATGCAATATGATAAAAGCAACTAACGATCCATGTGATCCTAATGTTTACAAATACTAAGTATGTACTGTAAGACCAGCAAAACAAAGTAATAGTATAACATCAACTTGGTAGAAAAAGGCCCAAAATGAAACCAAATACACAGGCCATCTTTCACTGAGACTTCATTCTGAAGACGCTTATACAGTGTAATTCAAGGTTTAATTCAATTCGACCCAGTACCTTTAACTGAGTACCTTCTCTGAGCTATGTATGCAGCTGAACTACAGAACCGAAGGTGTGGGATCCCACCACCCAACAGAGGCTGAAAAGTAACCAAATACCTACACCACGTAAGGGGCATGTACACGTGCCGTGGAAAGAAGGTATACAGGTGATCTGTCCAGGGCTTGGGGACAGAAAGAGTGGATGTGAGCTCCTCGGGAAGCAAGCGCTGGCAGGGCTTCCCAGAGGGAGGGAGGCAAGGGAGCCGAGCAGGCTGGAAAGGAGAAGGTGGGGACAGAGCATGGAGGGAGAAGGGTATCCTGAAGGTCCCTAGAAACCACCTTTGATCTCAGGGCCACAGAAGCCAAAGCTGAGGGGAACTTGGTGATGATCACATTTGAGGGTTTGAATCAAGGTTCCCACAGTGAGTGGCAGAGACTGAACCTGGTCCAAGTCTCCTAAATTCAGTGCTTTGGGGACAAAAACAGTTTTGGGGTCCTCTGCCACCTGTGTGCTGCAGCAAGGCAGTGCCTCACAGCTTACTCTTCATACTACTGAACTCAGAAAGCCCAGGTCCCTCTGCCTGGGGTCTCCACGCATCATCAGCCGCACAAGATGGTGCCCTGGGCAAAGGGATGAAAACCTCTCATCTCCCACACACAACGCAGCCAGATAAACAAAAGCCAAGGCAGATGGGAGGCCCAGACCACCAGCCAAAGCTGCACACAGGAGGCTGAGGAAAACGAATTGGGACTTGACGAGGATAGAAAAGAATCGCTCCCTTCTTCCAACAACCTTACTCAAGCCGTCTCTGAAGCCTCTCGGCTCTGTCACTGTTCCATAAACATTTCAAGTGTGTGACACTTTCCTCACTGTCTACATATTACTAACATTTTAAAGTTCCTGCCAAAACATTCTCAGAGAGCTAACCCTCCAAGTATAGGATGACTCGCTCAATGATTTATTAGCCCCTCTTTGGATGGCTGGATCTGAAGCATTTCTGGGACTTAAGACTAAGTGGACTTCTTTCTACTTTTTTAAGTACAGGCAGCCAGGAGTGAATTTCTCCAACTGTTAAAAAATAAAAAAGCAGCACATGAGTCCTCTGTCTTTAGAAGGAACTGCGTGATACAAAGCAAGACGACCCAAAGCTTTCATCCGCCTTGTTCAGTGTGGGACGATCACCCCCTCCCCACCGACCCAATCCTCTCTTCTAGGCTCGTCTTTCCATTTTGCAGGCATGGCAGGTCATCAGGCCCCGAGGTTCTCCTGCACCTCAAGCGCGCCTGAAGCTCTCCAGGCTGCCACGGCCCTTGGTTCGCTGGGGTGAGTCACAGGAAAGGCTGCAAAGGCGCTGCGGCCCCGAGCGATTTCCGTGCGTGGACGCCCGCGCTTTAGAACTCCGCACCGCCAGCCCGTAAGCGGCGATGAGTCACCGCCCGCCCGGTGCCCAGGGGAGCCAGCGTCCCGGAGCCCTTTGCCAGAACACAGAGGAGGGTCTGTCGGAACTGAATCACACTGAAAATACACTGCTTAAGAACAACGAACCCCAGCCTTTATTTTTTAGACAGAATTAAACAGAGTATCAGGTAGGGTCCAAACAGGAGATGCTGAAAAAGCTTGGCAACTTCCTTGAGCAAGACCAGCTAGGAAGTATGGAAATTACTTCCATCCAGAGGAAGGTTGATCAGCATATTATACTATGATGTCCATGTGTCAATCCCCAGCCAGCCACACTGAGGAGAGAGGGAGAGGGAGAGAAGGAGAAAGAGAGAGTGGGAGGAGAAGGGGAAGGAGAGAAGGGGAGAGGGAGAGGGAGAGAAGGGGAGAGGGACAGGGACAGGGAGAGAGGGA
>PVKH010037648.1:0-11433 GCA_004027955.1 Chaetophractus vellerosus | reverse complement strand
CCCCCACAGTCCTTGAGAGCTGTGAGATGAAGGCGAAGCCTGGCTTTTAACTTAGGTCAGGGAGGATTCCAAAATAAAACAGAAACCTGATGAGTTTTCTTTAAATAAAATTGTATTGAAGTATATCATTCATACATGAACATCCATTAACAATAAGTTTATAGTGGAAAGTTGTGAACTTACAAAACCAACATGTATATCATCATACAGGGCTCCCATACTTCACCCCACCACGAACACGTTGCATTGCTGTGAAACATTTGATACAAACCATGAAAGAGCATCGTCAGGGCCGGCTCGATAGCCCAGTGGATAGGGCACCGGCATACCACATGGGAGGCCCCGGGTTTGGTTCCCGGGGACCTCTCCTAGCGGGCAGACCGCCTTGAGAATGGCAAGCCGCCATGGGCGGGCCAGAGCTGCCGTGGGCAGGGCAGAAAGCTGCCACGGACAGGGCAGAGGCCGCCGCGGGCAGGGCAGGTTGCCCGCGAATGGAGCGCAGCCAGCCACCCGCGAACTGAAAGCCACCCGTGAATGGAAGCAGAAGCCGCCCACAAGCGGAGAAAGCCGCGCCTAAGCAGTGACCAGTCTCGGCGCGTCCCCGCAGCGGGGGGGGAAGGGGAGATATGTAATAAAATAAATAAATCTTTTAAAAAAAAAAGAAAAAAAAAAGAAAGAGCATCGTCAAAATATTGCTACTAACTATAGTCCATATCTTATACTTGGTGTATTTTCCCCCGCACCCACCCTATTATTAACACCCTGTATTAGTATACATATTTGTTATTGTTCATGAGAGAACGTTCTTATATTTGTCCTGTTAACCACAGTCCATCTTCCACCACTGGATTCCCTGTGTTATACAGCCCCATGCTTTGTGCAGTCCATTAAAAATGTATACTTAGTGGTTCTCGTTTTCATCATAGAGTTGTGCTGTCATCACCTCAGTCAATTTTAGAATGTTTTCATTATTCCAAAAGGAAAAATCCCCTATCCCCTAATACTTTCCTACTGTTGACCCTAGAATTGATATAATATCTTCTTTGCCATTGCTGCAAAAATATTACAATATTAGTTTTAACTATAATCCATAAGTTACATTAATTGTAATTTTCCCATGTAGAAGCTAATGAGTTTTTCTTTTTCTTTTTTTAATTTTTTAAAAGATACTTACATTACATAAATGTTACACAGAATAATAGGGATTCCCATATGCCCCACTCCCCACAACTCCCACACCCTCCGACATAAACAACATCCTTCACTAGTGTGCCACATTCATTGTAATTGATAAACGCATCCTGGGGCTTTGCCACTGAGCATGGACCATAGTTCACATTGTAGTTTACACTCTCTCCCACACAAAATCTGCAGGCTATGGGAGGATATATAATGGCCTATATCCGTCATTGCAATGCCATTCAGGACGATTCCCAAGTCCCTAAAAAGCCCCCGCATTACACCTGTCTTTCCATCCCCCTGCCCCCAGCGCCTCCAGTGGCCACAGCTCCACATCGATGCTGTAATTTCTTCCATTGCTAGAATCACAAGTCTATAGTAGAACACCAGTAAGTCCACTCTAGTCCATAGTTCATTCCCCAATCCCGAGGATTCTGGGATGGTGATGCCCACTCCACCTCTAATTGAGAGGGGGCTGCGTTCCCATACAGCCAATGGACGGGACTCTCTTGCTTGCAGTTGTAGACTCTCTTGTTTCCTTGGTATTGTGGTTGTCAATCCTCACCTTCTTGTTAGTTGTCCTAGGTGAGCCAATGAGTTTTATATACCATTTACCAATTCTCCAGAAATATCATTCTTACTTACATTTAGGATAAACAGAAAATGGGCTTGTACCATCAACTACTGACAAAATTACACGTTGTCCCAAACCATCCCCCAAACTCAGAGGCTTGAAACAATAATCCTTTATTCTCAAGGACCAGCAGGTGAGCGGGGCAGCTTTGCTGCAGAGCGCAGTGGCTGGGGCGGCTCTGCAGAGTGGAACCAGCAGCAACCAGGTCAAAGGCCCAAGGAGGGTAGCTGACTGGGGCAACTGTGGCCCCAAGTGGAAAGGGGGGGCATTACCTAGTGACTCTGTGTCAGAGCATCCGTGAGGCTCAAGCAGAGGCTGCTGGGAGCATTGTCTGCTGCTTCCAGGACCCTGTAACAACCATCTCTTCCCAAATGGTGGAAATAAATTCCTGCTTCTCCTATTCTGGTGTCATTAGATGGACCTCCCCCCACCCCTTTCTCCCTCCTCTTTTTCTGAACCCTCCACATGGGCAGAATGGAGAATGAATCAGATCCGTTGTCCTTGCAGTGAAGAGACCTGGGGCAGGGGAGGGGGAAGTGCTTCCTTCAGAGATGTGCTGAGGATGATGTATTAACAGGGATGGGAAAATGAAAGTCTCAAGTGGGCCGTGGGGGAGGAATGAGAGGAACTGCAGAGAACAGTTCACAGACTATGATGGTTTTGAAAAATTATGAATACCCTGGCTTGCTGATCTTTTTAAAAGTAATCAATATACGTGGGTTTTAAGGATTAAACATTTGCAGTCTTTGCTGAAAGGTAGGAAGGCGGTGCTCAGACTTTTGTGTAATTTCATACCTAGGAGAGTGCCTGGAAAGTTATCATCCCCATTTCCTTGTTTTCAGGCAGGACTACTCCATTCCAGTTTTTTTTTTTTTAATTTATTTCAATTAAGGAAAAATTGCTTAGCTTGTCTTTGTAATATAATCTTTGTCTTGGTTGAGTATTTTCTATGTCCCAGGCACTGTTCTAAGTACATGACGGGCATCTTATCCTTTAATCCTCACAATTGCCCTATGAGAAAGGTGTTATTATTACCCATGAGGAAACTGAGGCACAGAGAGGTACAATAACTTTTCCAAGCTCCCACGTTACTTCATTAGCTACAGAGCTGGCAATGAATCCAGGTGGTCTTACTGTAAAACCTGGCCCCTGGACCCCTGCTTGGCAGCCTTTCTGTACCATCTCACTTCAGTGCTCCCTGCTACAGTTTTGTTTCAAGAGATGGAGAATGTGGGTTCCACTGAAGCCAGTAATGACTAAAGTGTCCCTTGTTCTTCTCTTCAGCAGCTCCCACCTCTGCTATTCCCCTTTCAAGGTCGTCTATCCACACTATTCTTTTCTCCACAAATTACCTTGGTGTATCCAATTTCATGTCCTGCCTAGAACATAGTTGAATTCAAATTGAAGGCATATCATATTCACTTACACCTAATTTTACTCTTTCCTCCTATTGATTCATAGATATTGTCCATTCTGGGTTGGGGGAAAAATTTAGAGTAGAGATGGAGGAGATAAAAGAGTATTTAAAAATGTGGACATTTGGACTTTTACCTTAATTTACCATTCAGTTAACCCCTTTGCGCTTGAGCTGGGTCCTTTTTGCCCTACACATATGTTGAATAGGTAGAAGGGCTTCTGTATGTGGAAAACCAATTTGGGACCCCTGGAAACCAAGAATCATAGAAACACAAGATGCTGAGGCTTAGGAAAGCTAAGAGTCTTGCTTGAGGCCCCAACGCTGGCTAATGGCTGAACTGGGCCTGGAATCTAGGCTCCCATTCACCATCCAATGTAATGGGACTCCCTATTCCAGTCTGCAACCTGAGTTGACCATATGGTTCCATTGCCTTAAATGAAATAATTTCTTTTCTCTGCTCCTTTATGTCACCAAAGTCCGCAGAAGGGACTGGCAATTAGTTCCTAGTGGGTTCCCAGTTGTATTTGTCTTGTGAGGCTCATCAGATGTAATTAGACATTTGCACTGAATGTGTGTTGAAACATTTTATGACAAGGCAATTTGGGCAGTTTCCCGTAGGTATAGATGGGACCATGCCTGAGGTTTTCAGGCATGATAGACACTTTGATGTGAGATAAACATTTGAGGTCTCCTGGAGAAGGCAGTGGAGAGGAGAGGAAATACCTGTGCTGCAGCCCTGTCCCTGTTTTGGGGGGTCATGCTGGCCTGGATCTCTAGATTTTACTCTCTCAGAGCTTTTGATGAATTAGTAAATATGGCTTTTTCCCCATTGTGGAGTGGTTGTCTTTCTTGCATGGGGGAGAAAGGGTGGGCTACGTGACCCTGGTTGTCCCAGTCCCTAATTAGCCTGAGTCTCTTATGGGGGGGCCTCTATGCTAGAGTCAGAGTTTCCAATATCCTTTTTCCAAGGTGAAACCAGAGCCCTAGGAAGGCTTGGACTCTATTACAAGTAATTGATGACCTACTGTAACTAAAAACCAATGGCGATAAAATGCAGACCGAGCGAGCGAGTGAGCAAGTGAGTATGCAGCAGTGAGCAAGTGGCATCTGTTGAGTGGTGAACCCCAAGAGTTCAATTACCCCAGTTCCCTCCACAGAGGGTAACCATGGAAACCTCATAATCCAAAGCATCACCAGTCTCCAAGTGAAATACACACACACGCACACACAGAGACGCAAGCACGTCCCGAGAGGGCAGTAAGCATGTGTGAGCCTGTGTGCCCATGTTTCAGTTATTGCATATGTGGGGTGTGTTTGTGCAAGGCCTTGACAGTTTGTGTGTGTACATATCAGATGGAATCAGGATGGGCGTTTGCTGCCACACGCTTTCCGGATCTGTTCTCCGAGGTGGTGAAAGAGTGTAGATTTATCCTGATGTTTGGGTGCTGCACTTGGAGCTGGTTGGAGCATGTGGGAGAGGACATGCATTTTCAGTGTAGCAGAGCGTGATGTGGTGGAATGCCTTGGGTATAGAGGAGGGTTTTAAACTTATTTTTTTCCCACATCAGGTTTCTATTGCACAAAAGTGTGCAGGAGTTGGATTTCTCGTCAGCTGGGAGGTATTATTCCCCTAGGGTGGGCGAATTCAGTGTGGATCCATATCGAACTCATGCAAACTTAGGTTTGGCGATGTAATTTCACAGAGCGGTGCCTCTTTTTCAGGGTATGTGCTGTTCTTTTCATTTTCCTCTTCTAGCTTTGTGCTTTAAATCCCACCCCTTTCTCTGAAGCTTGGAGCTAGGCCTGCCTATTGCATGAGGGATATGTGAATTTTGGTCTTGGAGAGGAGGCGGGTGGGGGGTGAGGGGAACATCTCATGGAAATCTGCTAAAGAAATGTGTCATTCAATATGTGCATGATATCAAGGATTTGCGTGTCACTTGGCAGATCTTTGAGGGTAACGCAGCTCCGTCTGGACCTACGGATTAATTGGGGAAAAAGTTGTCTGAAGACAGAGGCTGCAGGCAGGAATGCCTGGGTTCCTGTTGGGAATTATGAATGGGGGTTTCACACCATGCAAAACCTGGACCTGTGCTTGAGGCTGTTTCCACTTAATACAAGCTCTATGCACACAAATATGAGGGTTTGTATGTATGTGCTCATCAGTCTGTCCCTCCCTTTTAGGTAATTATAGGAATGAAAGAGAATTTTTATTAGGGAACATTCCTTGTCCTTATTAGGGAGAAATCCTTGTCTTCTGAATTCTTGCCTTTCATTCGCATTTACAGCTAAGGGCACTTAAATGGATAGGTCCTATTTGTCCATCAAAAGATGACTATCAAAAGAATATTTTCTTTCCTCTTTCTAAAGCAGCCACTTCCAGGATGACAGAAATCCACACTGGCGTCTTCCAGCAGGGCCTGAAACACTGCCCACGTGCTCAGCTGGGGGCCTGTGTGCTTCTGGCAGTACCATCCCAGCCTCCGTCTGTTTTCCTCGTGGCCCTACTCTTGGGAAGGAAAGAACCAGGCTAAAAGACTAGGATATATTTTGATGTCAGGCAGTTGCTGGAAGCTCTGACACCTTGGAGGGAACTCCCATGACTCACTTTTGAGTTAGCCTAAGCGGGCCAGAGCAATCCCAGAGATGGTGTCCCTTTCTCCCATACTTGCTAGAGCCCATCCTCATTCTCTCCAGGAGCGCTCTCTATTCTGGATTGTTTATGCCAAAATGTCTGAAAAGGCCCTGGCTCTTGGCTTACCCCTAGCCAGTCACGGTCTGAGGAGGTCTTCCCCGGCACCCCGTCTGGGGTGCTACAAGAGAAGGCTGGGACTTAAGTGGCTTCCCTCCCTGACTTCCTCAAGCCTCTTCCAGGTGTGCCTTGAGTCTTTAATAAGTAGTGATTTGGAACTCTGTGGTTACAGGGGCACCTAACATTGTTTTGGGGGACAGGGAAGCCCCTTAGAGGAACTAATGTCTGATCTGCAATCCGAAGGATGAGAGGGAATTAGCTGGGTAAAGGGGGATGAGGGGACACTTTCCAGGAAGGGGGAATGGCATGTTTATTAAAAACACAAGATCAGGGGAGACTGCTTTACAGGTGCAAGCTGATGGAAAATAGTCACGAGAGAGATAGAGACAGGAAGAGACAGAATGGAGAGACACAGAGAGAAGCAAATAGGCAGAGAGAGATGGGGAGATGGAGACAAAGCTGGAGAGAGAAGAAAGGCTGGAAGATAGATGACAGACAGAGGCAGAGAGAGGATCCTAGATCCATGGACTGTCAGAGCTGGATGCAACCACAGTGGACAGCCACAAGCTCCTTGTTTTACAGATAAGGAAACTGAGACAGAAAGGCGAAGGAACTTGCCAGAGTCACAAAGGTGTTTAGTAGGAGCACTGAGCCAGGAACCTGAATCTCCTGACTTCCAGTAGGTTTGAGAGAGGAAGAGACACAGAAAAGTAAAATGGGGAGGATAGGAAGTCAGAGATGGAGGGAAAAGAGCTGGGGTGAGGCAGCAAGTCACAGAGAGCAGAGATTCATTGCCAATGGCACTGTCAGGATAACCATGTGGAGTGAAAGCAGGGAAAGTCTAGATGAAATCTGACTGGCTTCTCTCTTTTCCTGTCCCCTTTACCTTTTCCTCTTTCTCCCCCTCTTTCCCCCCCTTCCAACCACATCCTGCCTACAACTAGATGTCAGGGAACTTGTTGCCATGGCTACTAAATGGCATTCAAGCAGGCTGAATTATTAAACCAGGGTCTTTTCTTTGAAGCCACGGCCCTAGTACGAAGTCCCGTTAGGGGGCGCCGTGTGAGGCATAGGACCGGGCCCGGGGCCATGCAAAGAGCTCCCTGGCCTGGCCTGGCTGAAGACAGGGAGGAGAGGGAGTCCGTCTTGAGCACTGGGCCTTTTTCTCCTGCTGGGTGTAGGGGAGGGCTGGAGGGGGTGGGGTGCATCAGCTGGGGTGGAGGGTCAGAGGGAGGCAGGCCCTGTGCGCTGAAATGAACTCCTGCACCCCAGCCTGCTTCTCCCACCTCCTCTGCCTACAGCAGAAACGCTAGACAACAGCCACAACTCATTCAAATGGGATTAGAACCAAAACCAATATTTTTGTTATGCTTGAAAGGACACCATATTGTTCTAATTAGTTGTTCTTTGTAGCCAGACAGGCAAGAAAGGAAACGGCAGGTGCATCCGTGGGGTCATCCTTGGACCTCCGGGACTGTGATGCTTCCCCCCCCCCCCGCACCCCACCCCAGGCCTCCTTGGATGGGGAAAGGGAATCTGACACGGAACCATCCAGTTGGTGGGCATGGTCCTCCTCCCACTACTGCATGAATGGGCCGTCACGGAGAGGCTAGTTTGTGGGCACAATTGTTGTTTGTTTTGATGATGGAGGGGGTGAGTATGGATGCTCTTCTCTTAAGGAGATTCCAAGCCAGGAAAACCATCAGCCTTCTGGTATCCTAGCTCTTTAAACTTTTTCATTAAAAACAAGAAACCCAAACATTGTAGTGTGGATGTTTCTGCCTATGGGCTGCTGGAAGAAGGGCTTCAGTGGCTAGTTTCTGCTTGTCAGTGTGTGTGTGCCAGGGTAGTGGGGTGGGGGGTTTGTTTTGGGGTTAATGGGGGGGTCTCCTTTCCCCTGCTCCAGTGGATTCTGAGATGAATTTTCTAAAGGTGGAAAAGTTCACTCTCTTCTGCTCTTTCCTCCCATCTTTTGTTTTTCTCCCTTGATACGGTTGCTGATTCCCTAAGCCAGTTCTGATCTCCCTTTGTGCAGGAGCTCAAGACCTCCACAAGAGAGGCTCCCACTGCATTCTTAGGCTTGAAAAGAAAACAACTCTTAACAAGGGAAACCAGATCTGGAAGATTATTTCCAAAAATCTGTCTGGCTGTGAAAAACTGGTGTGTGGCCCTGATTTTTTCCCCTGATGCTCAGCTAGAACATTTTAAAATATCAGAGCAAAAGGCGTATCTTTCCACAACTAACTTCCTTTCAGGTTTGGTGATCATTTTCAGGACAGATCAGACCCTGGGGTCAAAGTCCTGAGTCCTCACAGAGCGAATCTTTCAACCAGACCTGGGAGTGAGGTGGGTTCTAGCCGAGGAGGTTGCACAGCCCTTAGCTTTCACGTCCCTTGGCCCACCCCAATGAAGAAAAAAGGTAAGAGGAACTGTTGTACCTTGTGACTATTTAGTTCCCCTTGGTGCCTGGTTTCTGAGTCTCCACAATGTGCCAGGCCCAGGTGGGTGGGGTGTAGAGTTGGCTAAGTTGTCTAAAGCAGAGTCAGTGACCTCAGCAGTGAGAATCAGATGGTTAGGAAGAAAGGCAGACGGTCCTCATTCAACACTGGCAACCCTCAAGTGAAGACTTCAGAGGACTTGCCACATCTCTGAACCCTCCCCTTTCTCTTCCTCCTTCTTCCCTGTTTCTTCCTTTCCACTTCTCTTTGGCCCCAATCCATAGGATCCTTGCCCTCCTCCTTTCTATGGGGCCCTTCCCTGCTCAACTCTGAACTCTTCCGGGAGGGTGGGGGAGGGCTGTTATGCACCTGGGAAAGGCCCTCTGAGGACCCTACTGGAACTCAGAGAAGATGGGCTAGTGGGGACTGAAGGTCTTCACCAGCAGGGTTTGAGGAGGCATTTCTGTCATTCTCGAGGGAAAATTATGTGAAGAGCTACAGAAATGGGTCTAGAAAGCCTCCAAGATTCCAGTTTGACTCATCTTTTAAGGCTGTTTATTCTTTATGCACTTCAGCTCCTCCACAGCCCGCAGGGAAACAGGGTCTCCCTTGGAGCCCTTGGCTATCCCCTGGAGGTTACTAGAGAGCCTGTGGGTCCCTCCAGAACCCACAGACATGCTCCCCACTGGGGCTTGGACCACCCCCTTTCTTAGGAAGCATTCAGCTTGGGGATTGATCACCCCACATTTCCCCCTCCTCCTTAACTTGACCGTCAAAGCCCCCAATTGGCTTTTGATTCCCTTTAGAGGTAATCACTCTTCCAATCACAGTTCCTCCTGCCCAGAGATACCAGCGGCCAGAACCCCGGAATCGGGGCGAGGTCTACCAGCAGGACCTCGGGAAGGTGTCGCTCTGGTCCACAAACCCGGATCTTGCTCCAGAGTGGGAATCACCGGCGGAAGTTTGAGGTCATCGAACTTTTCAGCAGAAACCCTGACCTAAATTTCTCGACCCTGGGCTCTTTATTACACAGATCGCCGCCAGGAAATCTTCAGCCTGCGGGCTGCCCCCCGCCCCCGAGCCCCCGGTGTGCGCGCTCACGCGGGCGCTCAGTCTCCCCA
Source organism: Chaetophractus vellerosus (assembly GCA_004027955.1). Classification (NCBI taxonomy): domain Eukaryota; kingdom Metazoa; phylum Chordata; class Mammalia; order Cingulata; family Chlamyphoridae; genus Chaetophractus; species Chaetophractus vellerosus. The sequence continues at coordinate 1,892 of PVKH010037648.1, read as the reverse complement.
CCCTCGCCGCCGGCTGCCGCGCGACGCGCTCGTGTTTCCCGTGCCTGGACGTCTATTTCTTCCTCTGTTTGGATACAGCTCCAGGCTTCCCGACTCCGTTGTTATTCCCCCGTCTGCCTCCTCTGGGGGTTATGTGTGCGAGTTCTCTTTCTGTTGTCAGAAATTTCTTTTCCACTGTGTGGGCAGGAGACAGTTTTTTTCCTCTCTCTCTTTCTTTCTTTTTTTTTTTTAAACTGTCTCCCTTCTATTTATTTTATTTTCCGTTTCGCTCCCTTACCTCCTGCCTTCCTTCCCACTTCTTTCTTTCCAGTCCTCCTTCCTTCCCCCTTCAATTTCACCATCCCCCCGCCCCCCGTTTCTCCTCTCCCCCACCCTTTTCCTCTTAAAATATTTCAGTAATGTCTTGGGAATACTAGCACAGCCTCCTCATTCAGCTGAGCGCGGGACTCTGCATTAATTCAAGGTAAGCCCCGGCTCTCGCTCGGAGGAAATGGCTGGCTGCGCCCTGGCGCCCACTGGCTGCGGGGCTGTGCTGCCCTCCCCGGCGCCGCGGCCCCGCTGGGGGGTGGGGGTGGGGGAGGGTGGATGGACCCTGGAGATGTCTCGTTTGCCTAGACCTTCTCGGACTCTTCCCCTAGGCTGGTTCTTCCTTCCTCACGCGCTCCCCTTTCCTTTGCAGTTTCCCGGGCGGGGAAAAGCCCTCGCGCCGTTTGGCGTTTTGGGGTGGGAGTGGTGTGGCCCTTGCCAGGGCGCCCAAGGGTGGCATCCCGTTCGTGGTTGCACATTTGCCCACCCCGCAGCCGGGGAGCTCGAGCGCCGCCCGGGGGAGCCGAGCCAGGCTCGAAGCAGGTGCCGGCCGCTGGCTTCTGCGCGCCCCGGGGCCTCCGATCTCCCGGCGCCGCCTTCCCCGCGGGGCCTCTTGCTGGAGTCCGGCTACGCCCGGCAGGTGGTTTGGCGGGTCCTGGGCACCGGGAAGTTTTGCGAGGGAACCCCTCGAGGGGGAGGGCCGGCTGAGTAGGGAGCAAGCTTCCAGCGAAGTTTCGGTGGAGGAAGCTGCGTGCGTCCAGGCAGGCGACTCGGGCTTGGGGCTTGTGTCGGATGGACTGGGTGTCTCTGGAGCGGAAGGTCACAGGGGGCCTGAGAGCCCGCGGGTCCCTCTCCTGGAAGAGGACGGGGAACCGGGATCAGTGGAAGGAGGGGACTGAGGAGTAAGCCAGGCCAATTAAGCTGACTTGCTTTTTGCTGGGGTCTGTTCTTCCTGCTCCAAGGTGGTTGCGTGCCCTCTCCCGGGGATGGACCACCCAGTTCTTTGTGCCTCTGCTTTGTGCTGGGAGAGAATGGGAGAGCCCCGCAAATCCCTGCCGTCCTCCCCGGCTCCCCTCTCATCCTGGGTACCTCGGTGGCAGTTTGGCCACTTGCCCAAGGTGGGGGGGTCCTCCTTTCCTCAGGCGGGTGACTGTGGATGCTCAGAGCAGGTGGTTCAGACTGAGTGGGTGGGTGGGTGACCCAGATCTGGGGGCTTATAATGATTCCTGCTCTTCCCTGAGGATGCCATGGTGTTGGAACATTGATTCTTCCTTACTCTTGTGGGGCAAGAACTGCACCATGTCATAGAGACATTAGTGTCTGAGAAAAGGCTGAAGGAGCCAGGATGGCTTAGCCCACAGAAGAGGCTGGGAGACCTGAACCTAGAGAAGTATTTTGGTGAATGGAAAGAATGTGTCTGATGCTTAAATAAGAGCATCACTTTATCTCCATTGACATCAGAACCAGAGTAAAAGGGGCGTCCTCAACTGGGCTGGGAGCTAGTGTAGGCACAAGGAAAAACCTTCTGGTTGGCAGTTCCAAAAGGAATTACTAATCTAAAATATTGAACTTCTTCTCCTGCTATT
>PVKH010037647.1:0-11431 GCA_004027955.1 Chaetophractus vellerosus | reverse complement strand
AGACTTTGGTGAGGGAAGAAACTTATGCTTTATGGCCCAGTAACTGTAAGCTTCTACCCCAAATAGATACCCTTTATAAAGACCAACAGATTTCTGGTAATTTGCATCAGCACCCCTTTGGCTAACTAATACAACTTGCAAAACAGATTTTTACAGAAAGCAAGATCATTTTAAGGTAATAAAGTGAAAGGGAAAAGAAACCTTTCAGAATATTGATACCATAATTTTTTTAACTACCCTCCCCATATTGTGTAATTTTGATTGACAGTTAAAATAAGAAATCCAAAGGATCTGAAAGATATACAAACCTATAAAATTATATTTGTACAGTTTTCTTGTTCAACATGTTTCAGCTCATTTTGATGATTAAAAATCAATAATCCGTGGATGATATATATGGTAATTTAATTGCCAGAATTGGTTTATTAAGTGAAGCAAACAGTTCCCAGGAGATCTGGAAGTCACTGTGGCAATCCAAAGAAGGCTTATAAGGCCAGTATTGATATAAACATATATATTTTTCAATAATCTTTCTGCTGTTACAGTTTAGTCCTGCAGAAGACTTTACTTGTCATATCATCAGTCCAGTGAGGCAGTGTATACCTCAAGGGAAACCTGAACTGTTTTCTTAACTCTCAAGCCAAACAATAGATGGAATTGATTTAAATATTAACCTTGAGTATAAAGCACATTGACAGTCATGATCCATAGTCAAAATTCTCTTTTGGTACCTTATAATATATTCAAACTCATTTACTATTCACAAAACATTTGATTGAATAGGTGAGTGTTTACAAAAGTAATTTTTGCAACATTGAAAATGCCAAAGGCATTGATTAATCTCAACTTAGTGTAGCCATATCTGTATAATATTTAGGTCTCCAAATTACTATTTGTGGTAATTGTCAGTTTTAATATTGAAATTAGGCTGCCCCAGCCTCCAACATTATCTGAGAGAGCTTAACTCTCAGAATGAAATATTTTATTCATTCTTTACTTTATGGTTTGTTTGTGCTTTCATCCTTTTTGTGGTTTAACTTCAATAGAAAATATTGAAATGGTTCTTATTTATTTCCCATCAGCAAGTTCTAACAGAGCATATAATATTAGCACTATATCCATCTGAAACAACATGTCAAATCATTGAATTTATTCAGTTAATTTCAACAATTGGGAGATTTATACACACACACATATTTTCCTTTTTAAACTCTATTTCATACTATTTATAAGCTAGGATCATATTTTAAAATAAATTTAGTGGTTATTATATATATTTACATTGTAAAAGTTGAGGTAGTAGTTGGAATGCCATGGACTGGACAAGAATAGAGCAGGGGTTTCAAATTCCAGACGCCTAAAGCATGTTTTTCAGGTTCTGACAAAATCACTTTACAGATATTCATGTCATCCTCATGTCTGGCATCTAATGTGTATGTATTTCTTTAAAGTGAACAAGAAATACATCCATAGAAATTGTCATTAAATTGTCCTAATCACCTCACATAAGATGTCATATATGAGAAAGCTGTATGTTAAATATTAAGTAGTAGATTAAACTCATAGAGACAGAAAGAAGAGTATAGGTTACCAGGGGTAGGGCAATGGGCAGTGAATACAAAATGAGTGTAGGGTTTCCATTTGGAGTAAAGGGAAGTTCTAGTAATGGACAGTGGTGAGAGTACTGCAGCACTGTGAATGTGATTAATCCTACTGAATGGTATGCTTGGGAGGGGTTGGGACGGGAAGATTTATGTTGTATATATGTTTCCACAATTTATAAAAAAGGAAGATAAACTAAAGAGATAATTTCAATTAAATGCAACACATGATACCCTATATAGATGATATGGGAGGAGAAAAGGCTCAAAAGGACATTATTGGGACATAATAACCAAATCGGAATGTAGAATGTAAGCTTTATATCAATATTAAGTTTCTTGAACTTGATAACTACACTAAAGGTAATTATAGAAGTGAATATCCTGGTTTGTAGGAAATGTTCATGGAAGCATTATGTGTTCAAGGATTATGATGTGTGCAACTTGCTCTCAAATATTCAGAAAATCCATAGATAGATGGATAGATATGGCAAATGTGACAAAATTTACAAATTGGTAGATCTGGGTACTTGGGAATATTGAGGTATGTTAGAGTTTTCTGTATAGAGTTTGTATTATTTTTGCAACTATCCTATAAATTTGAAACTATTTCAAATTAAACGATTTTTTAAAAAGCTAATATAGTGATGTAACAAGATATAAACTAGCTGTTCAGTGTTCCTTATTTCCAGATATACAGAATAAATTCTTTTTATAGCTTGGAATTTGGATCAGAAGAAAAACTGTCTCTCCATAAACCATGCATTCATTTTATCAGTTAAGGAGAAAAGTGTAGTTCAACTTTATCTCCTCTCCTCTATTATGTGACTTTTCTTTTGGATTTTAAAATTTGAAGAAGGTACAGACGCACAACAGGAAAATATAAGAATTGCTGCAAATAGAGATAATGGCTATTAACACTGTTATAGTAAAAATATTACCTAACATCATTACAGATTTCCCAAAAATCATAACTCCCTTATAAACATACATTTTAAAAATGAAGTCCTATTCTATTTCCTTTAAGATCATACCATTAGTTCCTTTTCATGTAGTTTAAACATGTATTTGGGATGCTAAGTCTTATTCTAAAAGCATAGTTTTAATTCCTTAGTATTCCAAATCTATCAATTAAGAAGTTGGCCATTTAGATTGCTTTCAAATTATTTACTTCTAAAGAACTGTTACAGTGAACATCTTTGTAGCTAAGTCTAACCACACATCCAAATTTATTTCTTTAGAATAATTTCTAATAGAGGAATTACCTCTTCAAGGGGTATAAAATTTTTAAGACATTTGACTTAAACTTTCAAAATCTTATTTAGAAAATGTTCTTTTAGGGGACCAGTTTTAGGCATGCAGTTTATAAGTTACATCAAATATATTTTTGATATGCATGTCATGTGCAAAAATGCAATAGTGGGAAGTGGATGTGACTCAAGTAGTTGGGTGCCTGCCTACTAAACGAGAGGTCCCAGATTCAGTTCCTGGTGCCTAATCCAGAAGACAAGCAAGACAACGAGCTGACCTGTCAGGCTAGTGCAACAAGATAGCGCAATGAAGAGACACAATGAGGAAACGCAATGAGAAACACAACATGTGAGGAGCAGAGGTGGCTCAAGGCACTGGGCACCTCCCTCTTATATGGGAGTTTCTATTTTTGGTTCCCAGTGCCTCCTAAGAAGAAGATGAGCGCACAATGAAGGGACACAGAGAGCAGAGGGTGAGCGCAAACAATGGGGGGGTGGGGAGGATAAATAAAATGAATCTTAAAGAAAAAAAGCAATTGTGATTAAATAGAACAACAGATATAATCCCTAATTAAATAACTTGTTCACATAGTTTTAAGGGTATTTTCAAAAGATACTTTGGTAAATCCCTATCAATTCAGGATTAACAGTCTTTGAAAAAGATTCAGAGACTAAAGTGTTCAAACTTCCACATATTGTAGATGTACAGTTCAATTGCCAGCAGAAAACGGATGACAGACTCAAGCTCTGTATTTTGGGAAACATGTAATAAAAATATGGGCAGCCTTTTGGAAAAAACACATGGGGACAGTTTAAAAGCACAGTGAGGCACTGTCAGCACCCCTAGTTCTCCAGGGGAGAGATAAGGAAGAAGTTCCCAGAACTTACAGAGAACACTGTGAAGAAAAGGCTGCCTGATCTGAGCTGTGACTTTGGTTAATGGTTCTGGTTAATGCCTGTAATCCTAGAAGGAAGAGCGAGTCAGAAACATGGCTACTCAGCTTCACTCTTATTCTTCTCTCCAGACCCTTGTCTGTGCTCCCAATTGGCTTAATCCCACAAAAGTCAGAAGATAAAGAAGCCTGGGGAAATATTCCTTTATATGGCTAGGCTCAGGAGGCACAAACTTGGGTTTGGAGCAAGCAATGAAAGAACGCCAGTGCAAGAAGAAATCTCAGGAGGTACTTCCTCTTTTTATTTTTTCTCGTGACTCTTTCCAGACTGGCAATCAATAAATAAATTAAGGATATACACATACAATTACTGTTATTTATTTTTATTATGTATTGTGTGACTATTTACAATGGGAAAACACAGCTCAGTTTTATGGCAATTTTTGTTGATGTAATCTAAACACCCTACATTATTAAATTATTATAAGTTTATTATTTATCAAGTAAATGAAATTACAGTTTAATATCAGCTCCCCTAGCCAACTTTACCTACCTGTACCTCCATACCTCTATCCCTAAACTCATACATTTAGGGATGAAACCTTTCAGAATTGAAAAGTAAAAGTTGGTTAAATAGAATATTTCTTTAAATCTTGTCTTTATCTTAATTAAGTCTTATTGCTTTCTTCTTAACTGAAAAATGGATGTGATAGCAATGCCTACCATCATTTAAAAGATTTTATGAATTAATATATGTGCCAAGCAAGAAAACATCTAAAAGAAAATGGCCTGTTGAGTTTTTAGTGGGAAATTAAGTGTTCCTACTTAGTTACTAAATAAATTGAGACAATGGAATCTCTTTGGGATTTTATTGCTTTATTGTGAACAGTTTTTCAAAGTGTCAGTGCAAAATGTTATGATAATCCAGTTTCCCATTTTTTAACCTTTCTATTCCCCTAACAACAGAAATGTTTTTTTGGAAGATATAACATCACAAGGTTCAGTAATGTTAGGGGCCTTTTCATGCCCTGCTTCTTTGATCTTTCACACATTTTCTTACATGGCAAATGATCGTTATGACTTTCATCTTAAAGAAGTTATAGGTTAATGAAATAAGTGATACAATCAAAGTAGACCTAAAGCACACACTCTCATGGGTTTATTACATTGGTGCATTTTTTTCTGGGTATCATTTTTTTTTCATGCAATCACCCCATTGAGTATTTTGGTGGGCCATGTGTAATACTCATTGACCCCGAATTAGTATGATCTTACTACAATAGAAATATTGGGAGCAGGTAATTTATATTTGTGGGAGTTTGTAGGGTTTGTACTATTGAGACAAGTAAAATAGTCTCAGCTGTCAGCAGCACCTGTTCTGGAATCCTAACTTTATTCCTGTGTTTGGCATAAATATTTACCAGATGAAAAAGAAATAGCCCCATTTGAGCATTTGCTAGTAAGTTACCAGAATCCTATGACAAAGAGAAACCAAGTAACATAATACCTCCTACATCAAAAGAATTAAGTTCTTTAAGGTGGAGGATAGAGCTTGCTCTGTCCACTAGAAAAGGTCGCGTGGATTAATCTATTCTTTCCACCCAAATAATAGCATATGCTGTGGATTCAACTCTTGGAAAAGTGACAGAATTGGATCTATTCTTTTGCTCTGCTTTCTTTCTTTCGTTTTTCCTTATTCTTTCTTGATGTGACTGGCATTTTTTTAGTTCAATTCAACAAGCATGTGCTGTGTACCTGCTGTTCAGGCACTCTGCCAGATCCAGTTCTCCAGGAACCTGAAAGCTCCCAAATGACTCTTTAGCAAGAAATTCTTGGGAAAAACACTTGAAATAGGATAAAAATCTTCAAATCTCAATAAGCCTCTTTCCAAATAAATTGTTCTAAATTATCTTTGTATCAAAACCAACATTGTGACGCAGCTGTTAAAGCTGAGAAGCCTCTTTTTTTATTTTAATCTTTTGGAATATATACTTTTTAAAAAATCTTTATGAATATATATATATAAGTATATATAGATGTGTGTGTATGTGTAACTATATATAGTTAGCCTGAAAAGATTTTGATATATTGGATATATTGTTGACCAAAATGATATCTGAAGAATCAAACAAAATGAAATATTATGATCATAAGAAGATGAGGTGTGGAGAAGCATCTTGATCCATGAGACTTTAGCATTTAATGGAAGCACTGAGAGAAGGTAGGAAATTAGCAAATTCTACATACCAGGGCCTACTTCGTGAAAATAATAATAATAGTAATAGAAAATATACACAACATTTAATATATGTCAGGCACTGTTAAATGTATTTTATAGGTAGTAACTCATTCAATTCACATAACAACCCTATGGGATAAGTGCCATGATTATCCACATTTTAGAGAGAAGGAAATTGAGGAGTATAGTTTAAATAACTCAGTTAATTAATGACATTAAAAATCATTACACAGGTAGTAAAGCCAACCTTTAAACACTCATCAGATTCTAGATTCTATAACCTTGACCTCTGTCCCACACCTCAGCTTAACAAAGAATGAGAAGACATCCCAAAATATTTGTCATTCCACGTACTTTCACTCGTATTTCCTTAACCAATGGTTAATGAAGACTTGGTGGTGTCTAATTTATTTGTTCTTTGTTTTGGTACAGGCAGAAAAACAAAAACAAGTTAAATGACACAATCTGGAGCATTCTATTGGGAAATTGAGTGTTTATCATTAAATATACTGCTTAGACATGTATTGTTTTGTTTTGTTTTGTTTTTAGGAGGTACCAGAGATTGAACCCAGAACCTCGTACATGTGAAGCCAGGCACTCAACCACTGAGCTACACTAGCTCTGCTAGACATTTTTTTTGTAACACCAAAACACAAATTAGAGATCTGAATTTTATATTTCAGAAATAGACTTTTCTAGTTTAAAATTTCCTAGTTTACAATTTCGTTCACAGCTACACAGAGAGCTAAATGATCAGTTAGTTATTTCATTCACTGACTAATAGAACAAAATACTTGTGAAGTAATTTGGTTGCAAATTACATTCAGTTTAATGTGTTTATTCATTCGTTGCCTGACTGTATTAGGAATAAAACAACCCAGAGCAAGAGGTATTTATTTTTATTTAGGTAATAAAACATAGACTGGGCCCCAGGTATTTTTTCTTCAAAAAAGAATTATTTGTCATTATTTTGAGCGAAACAAGCAGAAGCATATCTGTCTCTTTATATTGGTAGCTTAGATGATGCATATTCATTGTCTTGAGAATTAAAATTAAGCACCTTTAAGTTTTCGATACTATCTACCAGAATTTTACTACAACTGCTTTTGAATTAATGGAAACAGATATGAATTTGAATAATTCTTAAAGTTTAGACTGACTTACCATCAGATACCCAGACTCTGTTTTCCTATTCAGGAAAAGAACATAATGTGCTCCCTGAGTAACTCAAAGGCTTATCCAGAGAGTCATAAAAGGCAAAGAATGAGAAAATCTTTGTCTAATCTAAAATCTACACACTTTAGATTTTTCATGGTAATACAGTAAATATTTTATTTTAACCAAACAATAAAGTATAAAGCCTGGAGGAGAAAAATGAGAAGAGAAGGCAAGAAACAGACACAGAAGATTATATAGCAAATGGACACAGAGAGCAAGTGGGGGTTGGGGGGCAAGAAAAGGACAAAAAAGGTCATACTGTTTTGGAATGCAGGGATGGGATAGGGGAAAGACACTGGTAGAAATAATTTATTGTCAGTGATTTATTCCAAGAGTTGTGTGGTGGGTTCCTACATGTTTATTATAGTATGTTACATATGGATGTATACTACTAAATATAAAACCATCTATCATTAATTCATTGATTATGATTTATTATTTTATGAATAAAATAAGTAAAAAATAATACAGGCACATTCATTTCCCCTTCTGGGAGTGTATCAGGAGCCAAAACTATGCTGAAATTGATCTAATTCTGTGAACCTAAAATCCGAAAGGGGAAAGTCCTATGGCTATGCCTAGAAATTGTAATTTGTATTTCAAATATAATTAGAATTTCAGTACTTAATATAATTAAAAGGACTTAAATATGAATATTATCACTGTTAGTATTAATTTTAAACAGAATATAAATAGCATAAGTACTGTTTGCTTGATAAATTAAATGACCTTCATTTTTACTATTTATATATACACTTTATTGAAGAGTTATGGTTATAAAAATGTTTTACCTTAAATATATAGTCCTCCACTTATATAAGAAACGTATAATGTATGAAATGCCTTTCATAATTTTATGTTCTCTCCCTTTTAAAAATACAACAAAAAATACAACAGAGAGGAATAAATCTAATTAAGTCTTTACGTTAACAGCCAGAAAGCCTAAAAACAACTTTTAATTTAAATATTGGCATAAACACTGGCCTTTATCATCATTGTACTTCTGTCCCACCATAACCTAGTTCTCTTCTGATTTTCTCTTTCAAACCTGATGTCTAAATTCTCATTGTAAGTCATTTCAAATAATTTATTCAATAATAATATAAACACATTATACATGTTTATTGTAAATAAAATAAAACAATAAATAGAAAAAATAAAATTATTTAGATGCAAAATTATTGACATAGATACCTCACTCTCTACTCATAACAGCAAAAATATACTTGTAATATTATAGCATGTTAGTAATGGATTTTACAAATGCAGCCAACCATATATTTAATCACACATTTTGAAGGAGTTAAACTTAGCTATATGAATGAAAGAATAATGAAGTTAGTTACAGACATTTCAGACAAATGTGCCACTTTCTCTAATTAAGTAGATTAGTAATATTAACATTTAATGATGATTTATATTTTCAAAGGGCTTAGCTCTTTAATGATTATAAATTTTCTAGGCATCACTACAATTACTGTCATCCTCAATTTTATAGATGAGGAAATTTGCAAAGAAAATATTAAGGGCTTAGAATAGATTTTGAATCCACAGAGTTTCAGTTTGAAGACTGGCCCAGAATAGTGCCAGGAAATGGTGGTTTGTAATCATCACAGAAAAAGAAGTGAAAAGTTCAGTCTCCAATCAAATCAATTAAAACACAGTATAGAATGATATTTGAGCCCTAAGGTTTGCAGTCTGATAGATGATGATTCAAATACCAGTTTTGCCATTTACTAGTCACATAATCTAGAATACATTACTTTTCCTACATCTATTAGATGGGAATAATAATAGTACCTATGTCATGGGATTTATTTTTATGCAAATTAAATGAAATGACAATTTTTGCATGAGTCTGGGAGCATAGTAAACATTTAATAAGTTTGGATTCTATTGTTTTCTGAACAATGATGATTAACATTCAGTTTAGGCCTAAATTGGACAGATAAATGAGACCTGGATAGATACCTATTTCTTCAAGCAAAAATGTGGAGAACTGTGCTCTATAAAGTCTCCAACAAGTGAGGACTAGAACACCTAAGATCAGAGATTTTCTGGCAAGGTACAGTTAAGCACCAGCTTTTTTCATTAGTTAAAGTGTTCCTAGAGAAGTGAACTGTACTGGTGGAAATTTCTTATCTGTAAAAGATGGTTGGGTTTATTCGTCTATACAGGAAGATGTAGCTGAGAATCTGGTTCCTAGAAGTCAGAGAAAGCATCGGATTTTGATAAAGACAGTCTGTTTCTTTTCTCCACATAATTATTTATCCCAGAAAGAGTGAATAAAACCCTTCCCAGGAATCATTTGAAACTGTGAGATGACAATTTTTCAGTTATTCCCAGAGAGTTACTCATGTTACCAAGTGGCTGATCATAGTAGAAGCTCATCACTTTGGCAGCAGGTGATGAGATTAAAACATTAGAAATGAAATAGTTGCCTGATGCCTAAAATAAACTTTAGAAAAGACAAATAGTTCCAAATAATTCACAAACTAAGAATGTTAAGAATTGGAAAGAATCTTGCATAGTTTTGTTGTGTAGTGTTGTGATATGAGAAAAAATTGGCAGTAAAAATGCACTTTAAGAATGTTATGGCCAACAACCATTTTTTTTCCATCAGGTCATATAATTATATGGTTTGATAGATATATCATATACTTGTAGTGGCATTCAATTTACACTGAACTCATGAGAGAGTTAATCTTAGCATTCTGGACTGCATTGAATGGGTAAAATAGTTAATAATTGATGTAGAGGAATTTTTAAGATATAATGTTTGACACCTCCCTTATTATAATTTTTTCCACTTGTTTTATTTGGACTTATACAAGGTATCCAAAGCATCTACAGTAGTCAGTCTTTCCTTTAACAGAAACAGGTTGAAAGGAGGAAAATGTATTGTCATGCAAGTGTGTCCATTCATCCTTGCCAACCACAGATATCAGGTGGCTAAGAAGAATTCAGTCATCAAAGAGTTAAGAAGGCTTTTATCCATTGAAGGTTCTAATAGTTGAAGGTAAGGAAAACAGATATAAAAGTTCCATAAAACTAGATGACAAATTAGTTTATACATAGACAATAAAGTGGTATAAATAATCTGTAATTATTCATAATCCCAACATGCTATGATAGAATAAATTTCTATTAGGCAATAGGATTTAGTTAATAAATTAATGACATAAAATTGCAAGGGTTAGTGAAAAAATTACTTTTGGATAAGAATATTACTTCAAGTGCCTAAATAGCATTTATTTACATATAATTGATGTATTAATATAATGTTCATTTACAATTTTATAGCCTAGCATTTTACCAAATTTCAGATAGACCCAACTTTGATCTTTAACAAAGTCCTAATAATGAGCATTGGGTATTCATATCTATCTATATATATCTCTTTAGCTATCTCTATTTTACAGATGAGAAAACTGGAATCCTGGAATTTTAACTGATTTCTCTAAGGAAAGGACCAGAAATAAAATTTGCATTCTCGCACTTTTTACATTTATAGTTATCTGTTAAAATGATTTTCCTTATTCATCTAATGAGGCTTGTCCTTGTAGACTTTTAGCAGTTGTAAAATCAGAAAAACTCCAATTTCCCCAAAATAATTAAAACATGAATTAATTTTAGAGAATATATAATATGGCCTTTCAATATACACTCATTGAATTATTTCCGAATTTTTGTTATACTTTATGGTTAATTTTCTGAAAGTGGAGAGAAGATTTTCTATATAAAACTAATGAAAAGGAATTGCCTCTGTCAATAAGGAGATGATCAAACAAAAAATTCAATTGCACAAAGCACAGGGACAGGCAGATGAGGAGAAACTCTACGGGTCAGGCTATATATTATAGAAAGCCCTTTAAATTAATGGACCATGGTAAAGACATAAATTCATTTTTTTTTAAAGATTTATTTTTTTATTTATTATACATTCCCCCCTTCTTGCTTGTTCTTGCTGTGTTCATTCTTTTTTCTCTGCGTTCCTCTGTGTCTGCTTGTCTCCCTCTGCTGGGGCGACCTGCTGAGTCAGCTCACCGGCGCAGTGGCCCGCCTGCTTGCGGGGCTTGCCTTTTGCCCGTGGGGGCTTGCCTTTTTGCCCGCTCACGGCGGCTTGCCTTTTCAAGGCGGTCTGCCCGTTCGAGGAGGCCCGGGGACCGAACCCGGGGCCTCCCATGTGGTAAACTGGTGCCCTACCAACTGGACTATATAGCCGGCCCC
>PVKH010037646.1:0-11432 GCA_004027955.1 Chaetophractus vellerosus | reverse complement strand
AGCAAGAGCCGGCCGTGAATAGAAGCAGAAGCCGCCCACAAGCGGGGAAAGCCGCGCCTGTGCAGTGACCAAGTCTCGGCGTGTCGCTGCAATGGGGGGGAGGGGAGATATGAATAAAATAAATAAATCTTTGAGCAAAAAAAAAAAGAAAAGTAACAGAGTTTGTGGGAATGAAAGACACAATAGGTGAGATCAAAAACACATTTGAGGCCTACAACAGCAGACTCCAAATGATAGAAGAAAGAATAAGTGACACTGAAGGCAGAGCAGCTAAAATTGAAGAGAGGAATGAACAGAGAGAAAAGAATGGAAAAAATTGAGCAGGGGCTCAGAAAGTTGAGTGACAACACAAAATCCAACAACATATGTGTCATGGGAGTTCCAGAAAGAGAAAAGAAGGGAAAAGGGGCAGAAAGAGTATTTGAGGAAATAAAAACTGAAAATTTCCAAACTCTCAAGAAAGAAATGAACTTACATGTCCAAGAAGCACACTATACCCCAATCAGAATAAATCCAAATAGACCTACTCCAAGACACACACTACTCAGAATGTCAAATGTCAAAGAGAAAGAGAAAATTCTCAGAGCAGCAAAAGAGAAGCAAATGGTCACGTACAAGGGATGTCCAGTAAGACTTAGTGCAGATTTCTCTTCAGAAACCATGGAGGCGAGAAGACAGTGGTATGATACAATTAGGAAACTGAAAGAGAAAAACTGCCAGCTGAGAATTCTTTATCCAGCAAAACTGTACTTCAAATATAAAGGTGAGTACAAAATATTCACAAACAAACAGAAACTGAGTTTACAAAAAAAATCCATCTTTGCAGGAAATATTAAAGGAAGCCTTAGAACCTGAAAGAAAAAGACAGAAGAGAAAGGCTTGGAGGAAACTATAGAAGTAAGGATAACCAAAAGAGTAAAAAGACAGACAAAACCAAGATGACATAGGAAAACCAAAGAATAAAATGGAGGAAGTAAATAGTGCATTACAGTAATATTATTGAATGTGAATGGATTGAACTCCCCAATCAGAAGATACAGGCTGATAGAATGGATAAAAAAAAACATGAGCCATCCATATGCTGCTTACAAGAAACACACCTTAGACCCAGGGATACAAACTGACTGAAAGTGAAAGATTGGAAAAAGATACTCCACATGAATAGTAACCAGAAGAGAGCAGGGGTAGCTATACTAATATCAGACAAAACATACTTTAAATGTAAAAAATTATAAGAGATACAGAAGGCCATTATATATTAATAAAAGGGATGAACCACCAGGAAGATATAACAGTCATAAATATCTATGCCCCTAACCAGGGTGCCCCAAAAAATATGAGACAAACTCAGGCAAAACTGAAGGGAGAAATAGACATTTCTACAGTGATCATTGGAGACTTCAACACCCCACTTACATCATTAGATAGAGCAACTAGACAGAAGATCAACAAGGAAACAGAGACCTTGAACAATATGATAAACAAGTTAGACCTAACAGGCATATACAGAACACTGCATCCAAACTCAGTGGGTTATACATTCTTCTCAAGTGCCCATGGATCTCTCTCCAGGATAGAACACATGTTGGGTCACAATGCAGTTCTCAATAGATACAAAAAGATTGAAATTATACAAAGCACCTTCTCAGATCATAATGGAATGAAACTAGAAATCAATAATGGACAGGAAAAAAGTAAATTTGCAAATGTGTGGAGACTGGACAACACACTCCTAAATAATCGGTGGGTCAAAGAAGAAATTGCAAAAGAAATCAGTAAATATATTGAAACAAATGAAAATGAGAACACAATATATCAAAACTTATGGGATATATGAAGGCAGTCTTGAGAGGGAAATTTATAGCTCTAAATGCCTATATTAAAAAACAAGAAACCACTAAACTCAAAGATTTAACTGAACAACTAGAGAAACTAGAAAAAAAAAACAGCAAACCAATCCCAAAGCAAGCAGAAGGAAAGAAATACTAAAAATTAGAGCAGAAATAAATGAAAATGACAACAGAAAAACAATAGAGAAAATCAACAAAACCAAAAGCTTGTTCTTGGAGAAGATCAATAAAATTGACAACCCCCTAGCTATACTAACAAAGGAAAAAAGAGAGAAGATGCAAGTAAATGCAATCAGAAATGATAGGGGGAAAGTTACAAATGACCCCACAGAAATAAAAAGAATCATAGAATCATAAGAGAATATTATGAGAAACTGTATGCCAGCAAACTAGACAACCTAGATGAAATGGACAAATTTCTAGAAATGCACAACCAACCTACACTGACACTACAAGAAATAAGTGATTTTAACAAACCAATCACATTTATGGAGATTGAATCCATCATCAAAAATCTCCCAGCAAAGAAAAGTCCAGGATCAGATGGCTCCACAGGTGAATTCTACCAAGCATTTCAAAAACAATTAACACAAATCCTGTTTAAACTCTTCCAAAAAATTGTAGAGGAGGAAAATTACCCAACACTTTTTATGAAGCCAACTACACCCTAATACCAAAGCCAGATAAAGAGTCTACAAGAAAAGAAAATTATAGACGAATCTCTATAATGAACATAGATACAAAATTCTCAACAAAATACTTGCAAATCGAATCCAACAGCGTATCAAAAGACTTATACATCACGACCAAGTGGGATTTATTCCTGGTATGCAAGTCTGGTTCAACATAAGAAAATCAATCAATGTAATACACCACATTGACAAATTGAAGGGAAAAAAACCACATGATCAACTCAATCGATGCAGAAAAGGCATTTGACAAAATCAAGCATCTTTTTTTGATAAAAACACTTCAAAAGATTGGAATAGAAGGAAAGTTCCTCAATATGATAAAAGGCATATGAAAAACCCACAGCCAACATCATACTCAATGGGGAGAGGTTGGAAGCTTTCCCTCTAAGATCGGGAAAAAGACAAGGATGCCCATTGTCACTACTGTTATCCATTATTGTACCAGAAGTTGTAGCTAGGGCAATTAGACAAGAAAAAAAAATTAAAGGCATCCAGATAGGAAAAGAGGAAGTAAAACTCTCATTGTATGCAAATGACATGATCCTGTACTTAGAAAATCCTGAAGTATCCATGACAAAGCTACTTGAGCTAATAAATGAGTTCAGCAAAGTGGCAGGATACAAGATCAACATGCAAAAATCAGTAATGTTTTTGTACAGTAGTACTGAACAATCTGAGGAGGAAATCAGGGGGGAAATTCCATTTTCAATAGGAACAAAAAGATTCAAATACCTAGGAGTTAATTTCACCAAAGTAGTAGAGGACCTATATGCAGAAAACCACAAAACAATGCTAAAAGAAATTTAAAAAGACCTAAACAAATGGAAAGGCATTCTGTGTTCATGGATTGGAAGAATATATATCATGAAGATGTCAATCTTACCCAAACTGATTTACAGATTCAATGCAATACTAATCAAAATCCCAACATCTTACTTTACAGAATTAGAGAAGGCAATTACCAAATTCATTTGGAAGGGTAAGTGTACCCAAAAAGCCAAAAGCATTCTAAAAAAGAAGAGCAACATGGGAAGAATTTCACTGCCTGACCTCGAAACATATAACAAAGCTACAGTGGTCAAAACAGCATGGTACTGGCATAAAGATAGACACATCGATTAGTGGAATAGAATTGAGAATGCAGAACTAAACCCTCCTTTATACAGTCAACTGGTTTTTGACAAACCTACCAAGTCCACGCTAATGGATAAAAAAAGTCTCTTCAACAAATGGTATTGGGAGAACTGGATATCAATAGCCAAAAGAATGAAAGAGGACTCCTATCTCACCCCCTATACAAGAATCAACTCAAAATGGATCAAAGATCTAAATATAAAAGCCAGTACCATAAAAGTACTAGAAGAAAATGTAGGGAAACATCTTCAAGACCTTGTAGTAGGTGGTGGTTTCTTGGACCTTACACCCAAAGCACGTGCAACAAAAGAAAAAAATAGGTAAATGGGACCTCCTCAAAATTTAACACTTTTGCACCTCACAGGACTTTGTCAAAAGTGTCAAAAGGCAGCCAACTCAATGGAAAAAAATATTTGGAAATCACATATCTGATAAGGGTTTAATATGAAGGATATATAAAGAGATGTTACAACTCAACAATAAAAAGACAAATGACCCAATTAAAAAATGTGCAAAAGACTTGAATAGACATTTCTCCAAAGAAGAAATGCAAATGGAAAAAAAAAAACACATGAAGAAATGCTCAACATCACTCATGAGTAGGGAAATGCAAATCAAAACTACAATGAGATACCATTTCACACTTATCAGAATGCCCAGTATTAAAAAGATAGAGAACTACAAGTTTTGGAGAGGGTGTGGAGAAAGAGGAACACTTATTCACTGTTGGTTGGGATGCAGAATGGTACAGCCACTGTGGAGGACTGTTTGGCAGTTCCTAAAGAAGTTGAATATAGACTTGCCATGTGACCCGGCAATACCACTATTGGGAATATACCTAGAAGAAGTGAGAGCAGCGACACAAACAGACATCTGCACACCGATGTTCATAGCAACATTATTCACCATTGCCAAAAGTTGGAAACAACCCAGGTGTCCATCAACAGATGGATGGATAAACAAACTGTGGTCTATTCACACGATGGTATATTACGCAGCTGTAAGAAGAAATGAAGTTATAAAGCGTCTGACAACATCGATGACCCTGGAGGACATTATGTTGAATGAAGCAAGCCAGACACAAAAGGACAAATACTGTATGAATGTGTTACTATGAACCAAATATGTTGTGTAATATATTGTTTGATTTAAAAAAATGTATATGTATCCAGTACATTTAATTGAGAAATGTATATATTTATTCATCTGTGTTTACTGTTTAGTTTTTAATTGTTTATATTTACAATTATTAAATGTACAAAGTAAAGTAAAAAAGAAAACAAAACTTTAGTGTGATGGTTCTTTCTCTGTGGCAAAGAGCCATATTTAGGGTCTAAGTCAGTAAGTAGTGTACCTGGGCTTCAGTTTTTTTATCAAATAATTATATCTGCATTACTTTAATGCTTTTTCCAACTGTATGTGTATTTAATTTATTATCCAAACATGGGGCTATGCTGGCACATGGTAGGCATTCAATACGTGTCAACTGAATTAATGATTGACTAAATGAATGGATGAAAAAAGTCAGGAACAAATATTTGATTTGTACTCGATTTTCCTAGCTGAGGAAACTTGAAATAGGTAAACAAGAGAGGAACAAGTTAATTACAGATTATGATAAGTGCTGTGAAGGAAAGAAACAAGTTGATGAGCTAGAATAACTGGAAACAACATTATCGTCCAACCCTCTCCACACCACCACCACCACCCTCTATAAACATGAGGAGAAATGCAAGGAGCTGGACTTTCCTACTCCTACACTAGTCATTTATTGGTTATGGCTGCAGAGGTTGGTGTAATAGTTATAAACTCCCAAGAACTTCTAGGTCTCAGCCTGTAGACAAAGCAGCTATTGTAACTCAGGGAACAGCTTCTAAAGAGTGACACTTACAGGTCTTTGTAGGCAAAAACCTGCTGAAGAAGCAAAGCTGTGCACACAAAAGACAACAGGATCTGTTTTAGTTACCTGGCTGCTAAAACTAATACCATAAAATGGGTTGGCTTAACAACAGGAATTTATTGGCTCACAGTTTCATAGACTAGAAGGCTTGCTTCTTCACAGGATCAGTATCTTCTGGCTAGCCGGCAATCTTTGGAGTTCCTTGTCTTTTTCATTACATGGCAATGTAAGTGGCAGTGGCAGGGAGTTCTCTTTTCTCTTCCCACTTCTGTTGACTTACAGCTACTGAATGCTCCCCATGGCTTCTCTCTCTGTAGGCTTCTTTATAATGCCTCTAGAAATAGGATTAAGACTTATCCTAATTCATTTAGGCCACACTTTAACCAAAGTAATTTCATCTACAGGTCCTATTTACAATGGGTTCAGACCCACATTT
This sequence comes from Chaetophractus vellerosus, assembly GCA_004027955.1. Taxonomy (NCBI): domain Eukaryota; kingdom Metazoa; phylum Chordata; class Mammalia; order Cingulata; family Chlamyphoridae; genus Chaetophractus; species Chaetophractus vellerosus. Next base: position 5,420 of record PVKH010037646.1, on the reverse strand, counting down.
GGGACCTGAGCTTGCTTTTTTGTGGGGGGCATGATGCAATCCCCAACAGTGTCCAAAGGACTCTGTATCTTTTGCCAATAACTGCTAAGTGAATCCTACTGACTTGTAGATATTTCCATATCATTTTTACTGCCAGACATTGTCCTTAGAATATAGTCACCAATACGAGATTCCTAAAATTGAGCTACATATTTAATCTGGTCATGAATATGAAATGTTTTTTCTGCCATTTTAAGTTAGACCTCATTATTGCTATTTTGTACTGCAAAGCAAGTGGCCAAAGCTATAGCTGGCATTTTCTCAGATGTTTTGTTTACTAGTTGTAAATATTTTGTGGGATTTCTTAGATCTAGGGGCTATCTGTAATGTTTTTGCTTTACATTATTTGTTTTTCATAATAAAATATATGATATTTAAATTTTAGTTAAAACAAAGTAAAATTTTTAATAAAATTCATTTGAGTCCTAAGTAAATTAATATTTCCTTAAATAAGTGTGATAATATTAAAAGGAACTTCTGAAACTATGAGTCAGTGTTGCCTTAAGCAAAGATCTTCCAAAGGTATTTCTTGAGTCTGTTTACAGAATTATTAAAGAAATTTTTTTTAAAAATCATAAAGAAGTTATTTTGATTATAGTCTTCACTCATTTGGTCAGGTGAAAGATTTATAAGGTCTTGGGTAAGTTACTAAAGATCCGCATCTCAGTATTCATACCTATAAAATGGAGATTGTAATAGAACCAATTTCAAAAACTATTATGAGCATTAACTATGTAGTGCCTGAGGATATAGAAAATGCCCCATAAATGATATTTTGATTTATATCAGGAACAGCAGCAGCAGGAACCAGAGTAACAACGAGGGCAGCAGTATAAATAGTAGAACTACTAGCACTTGGGTTAATAATGTAAGAAGTTAGGTCTTCCTTTATCTGCAGGTCCCTGCATTTCACAGAGCTGTGATTTGTTATTTGTATATAATCCATCTACCCCATAACTTCTAACATATTATATCCCTCTTAATCTGCTTTTCCCTCCATAGCACCCTTCACTCTAACATATTATACAATTTAATTATATTGTTATGTCTACAGTTTACTTTTTGTTCCTTCCCTACCCTCACCCCATCTGAGAATGCGAGCTCCTTTAAGGAGGGATCTTTGCTTTGCCAACTGATGTATTCCAAGTATCTAGAACAATGCTTTCATAGGGAAGGCAGTGAAAAACTAGACTAAGTTTATCAGTGACTTACTGAGTATTAGTCTCCTGCTGAATCGAGGGTGCACATTTGATGCCACTACAGGAGATGAAGCAAGTTTTGTGGATTTTTAAAAATCTAATTATGACTTTCCTAATTTCGATTCATATTTCAGTAGGCTTACTATGTATTTAAGAACTTTTTCCTTCAAGAGGGAATAGAAGGCATGCAATTATTAGTGTTGCAGTTGTAAAGATGTTTTGCTGCTTTCACATGGTCACTAGTGGAAGGAAAAAAAAAATGGACCTAAAACTATTCAGTCACCAAATATCCCCTAAGAATCTATAGGTATTACTCTGTTGTCACCTGAAATTTAGAATTACTGAGGAACCTAAGGCCAGGCTTAATTTTCCTCCTTGTAAGTAATCTGCTCATCTTGCCTTTATTTTCTCTTATAATTTAAACTAATTCAATGGATTTTAATCAGCCACTAATAATGCTTCAATTTTTGTGTTTTTCTAATTGTTTTTTCTAAAGTATATCAATAAATCTTGAGTCTGATTTATATTGTCTCTATATTGTATTTATCTACAAAGAATCTTTTAAGCATTTTCATCTTTCCTCATTTCCTTATTCATTCAATTATGGATTTAAATTGTTCTTCACACTTTTAAAATATTTAAGCATTAACAGTATTTTACTATCTCTAATCCTGTTTTAAATTCTTCTAATTAATTTTTTGTTTCTCTGTATCTTTTCTTATCTTTGCCATCTCAGATTTGATGCTATTTTTTTCTCTTGCTTCATAAAGCTTTTGTATTTTCTTCTTTTGCATTCTACTGAAAATGTCAACTAATTTTTATAAATTTTCCTCTGGCTTTGGATACGTATGATATTCTTTGTTTTGTTTTATAATTTTGATCAATAAGCTACTTAGAATTTAGGTTTATTCATCCATTGATGAGGATAGATCTGTCTAGGAAGTATGTTTGCCAACCAACCTGCCATATGGATGCCCTTCACCTGCTATTTCTTTATTATATAAATTTTTAGCTACATGCCAGATAATTGTGTATAGCTATTTATCCAATTCCCAGACAATGGCAGGATTTACTCTACTGGGGCCCTGCTGAACTGGAAAGGAATGTTTTCCTACCACCATTTCCTAGCTACCTGATACTCTGAATACAGGGACTACATTAAAACTTTTCTTCAATATTTATTACCAGTAGGGACCTTTCCTGTCTCTGGCACTTCCATAGTGATTTTTACAAGTGGGAGTTAAACCTGCAAGGTTGCAATGACATATCAGTACCCATTTACTTTGGGACAAATTGTGGTATGTGTCTTGGAGAGGTGGCGATGATAGTATCTAACTGGATGTTGATAAATAAATACCATGATTAGAGAGTGGGGATATGGAAATAGAACTTTAGCTGCCTTAAACCTCAGCCCCGATGTAGTAGATGGGCAATTGCTCAATTTTCTGATGGAAAGACTGACCTCAAATTTGTAAACCAGGATGAATATCAGACAGGAGGGATAAAACCTATTCCTTTCTACTATCATGTGAACATAGCACATGTTCATCAGCAATTATATTTCTCATTTTTATTACATTAATCACTATTTCAGAGAAATTCCCACATGATCTTTGAAAGACAGACACGGTGTTTTTAGTCATGTTATGGATTTTCAACTTTCTTTGCATTTTTGTTTATTTTAGTGGAAAGTTATAAAGATTGCATCAAGCCAGTATTGATAAATCAATTTTAAATCAGAGACTACATTGGTTTTTATCTTACAATGTGATTCAAAGGATTCATGGCAAACTAGGAAGCTAATGGAAGATTAGAAATGGCTTAAATAAAAGACACTAGAGAAAAAACTCAGATAAATATTTTCCTCTTTGTTTTCCATGACAGTACTTTGCCTTTTTAAAAAATCATAAGATATGTTTATTGTAAAAAATGCAAAACATTTAGGCATTTGTACACTAAAACATAAAAGGCCTCTCATTCACTTCTCCAAAACCAGGCTTCCAAAGTAAACTGGTGTGTACATTTTTAATGATGAAAGCTGCAAATTCTATATACATGCTATCGTGCCTTAACAACTGTTGAATAGCTTTAATAAACAGTAACCAGTAATTTGTTTGACTTATAACTATAGACATGGGAGAAGATATCTAGAAGAAACATGAGACAAACTAAAATTTATATATAGAGAAAAGAGCCAATAGAAAACTTCAAAATAGCATGAACTTGGACTTTGGGGCAATTTTGTATGGTTTAAAGTACTCTAAGTTATTTTAGCCTTTATCTTAAGTTTTCACTTTGCTGAGACCGATGATGTAAGCCTTCACCAATTTAGTGACTCTTGTGTAGTATGTCTATCCAAGTAATTATTACAATAAAAATACTGTGAATCCATTTACTATGCCATGCCTTATTCTAGGTGCAGAGATACAGTATTACAAAGAACCTATCCACATGGAATTTAAATTTAAATTGGGAAATTGGAAAATAAATCAAATATGTAGTTAATATTTTGTCAGGATTGCTATAGAGAATGAAAGTAAAGCAAGGTAAAGGGAAGTGCTATTTTCAACGGGGTAGCTGGGAGAGGACTATCTGAGGAAGAGATTTTAAACTAGAGACCCAGATAAAGAGAGACAATGAGTCATAAACAGTATGCAGGTGAAGTGCATTTTTGACAGTCCCTGAGGCTCTGGAGTGCTTGGTTTGTTTGAGAAACAGAGAGGGAAGGTGAAAAGTGATGAGAAAGTGTTAGAGGGATAGCAAAGGAGCCAAGATCATATAATCTTGTAGGCATGGTCAGGATTCTATATGTTATTCTAAGTATGATAAGAAGTGTTTGAAGGGTCTTGAGCAAGGAAATAGGATGATCGTAAATCATTGTGACTGCTATTTGGAGACTAGACTACAGGGGTGGAAGTAGGCAAGGATGCAAAGAGGAAGATCAGTTAGAACTTATAAAGGTAAATCAGATGAGTAAAGAATCTCTTATATTGAGTTAGCTTTTTTATCCACCAAATCCACAAAATGGCACTGACTCTCGTAAAATCTGAGTTATCCAGAACAATATGCAAAATGTGCTGCTAAGGAATAAAGAAATTACAAAAAGAGACAATAGCCTGTTCTGCTACAATACAAGTTTCTCTAATGCAATTTAGTTCATATGTGATTGGAAACGAGGAGAATGGGTAATAATGCCAACTGAACACAAAATGCACTAACACAGAGAATACAGGGAGCCTGGGAGGAAAACTGCACTAAGAGAGATGAACCCCAAGCTCTTCTTGCCTCGGTTTGCTCATGTACTTTCTCTGACAAGTGCTTGTGTCTCTTCCATGTTGCCCTTTGCTCTGTAACTGAATAACCTCACCTTTTATTTACATTTTCTGTATTATAAATTTAACACGCCTTTTAAAACATGGCAGTTTTTAAAATTAATGCTGTCATTGTTTTGTTAGCACAATGTTTTCAAAGTTGCTTCGGTTTTAATGGGTCGGCAGACTCTAACCCTATTTATTCCACAAACCATAGTGTATAATCTTGGAATAAACAAGGTTTTTCAAGAATATATACAATACATTATAGCAGAAACGCCTATATCATTCAAGGTTCTGATTGGAAAATAGAAACTACTTCAGTGTTTTAACACAGGAAGAAATATGCTTATCAAAATATTGGAAGCACTAGCAGAACAAATATCAGGGTAAACTGCCAGCCTTCTGGAAATCACAAAATTGCAGAAATCTCTGGAAATGGTCATCAGTGATCTCAGTTGCCTGCCAGAGGAGAACTCCAGAAACTCTTTGTAAAGCCTTATAGAGGGGGAAGTAAAGGGCTCTGCTTATCTTCTGTTTTAACTTATACACCGTGTCTCTCATTGGTAAACTCCAACTGGGTCTCAGGTGGCAATGGAGTCTGGGAAATGTAGTTCCCAGGATTGCAGCTCCTGCAAAGTAGATGAGCTCACTGAGGGGAGTGATGGTGAATGCTGGTTGGCCAAAACAAACCAACACCCAGGACAGTTCCCCACCGCTCTGTAGCCCCACTGTGAATAGCGAGCTGTGGCACCCAGATGGCTGTCTAGGAATGAAGGATTTATTCCCCTGGCTGATAGGAATGCTGGTCATCGCTCTTCGGGGATTGCCTCAGCCGAAGAGCATCACTTGATCCGTGGTCATGTCTCGA
>PVKH010037645.1:0-11432 GCA_004027955.1 Chaetophractus vellerosus | reverse complement strand
ATGAGGGTAGTACAATATTGTGAATGTGATTAGTGCAAATGAGTTGCATGCTTGAGAGTGGTTGAGATAGGAAATTTTATCTTGTATCTGTGCTTCCACAATTGAAAAAGAGAGAGACTAAAGAGACAGTGACATTTAAATGTAATAACATGATCCTGCAATGGATCTAATAATGAAGGAGAAAATGTCCAAAGGGCATTATTGGGACAATTGAAAAAAATGAAATATAGACTGAATGCTTTACACCAATGTTAAATTTCTTTTACTTGGTAACTGTATTTAATAAGGTAACTATAAGTGAATATTGTTGCTCTTAGGAAATTTACAAGGAGTATTAAGTATTCAAGGAGTATGATGTAGGTAACCTACTCACCAATGTTTAGAAAATGTATAGACAGACAGACTGATGAATAGGTAGGTAGGTAGGGAGGGAGGTAGATACATATAACAAATGTGACAAAGTGCTGAAAGTTGGTAAATCTGGGTATCAGGGTGAGGGGTATATTGATTTTGTATTATTTTTACAACTGTTCTGTAAGTTTGAAAGTGTTTCAAAATAAAAAGTTTAAAAAAAAAGACAAAGAACTGTAATAACACTGGCTTAAATGGAACGAAGAGTATGTGTTGATGATTAGATTCTAATGTCAACATTAACAATAGAAAATACAGAAGTCTAATGATGAAGGAGGGCACAATAAGGGCTATATTTTGTTCGCTGGGCAAGAGGAAGCTAATGTAGTTTCCTGAGCAAAGTAGATGTTGAAAGGATTATGCGAGATTATTAATCCTGTAGTGATGAATATGACAAACTGGGAAGGAAAATAGATTGAAGGGAGGGAAACAATTTAGAAGGTTGCCTCAGGGACATGTGTGTTGACTTGAGCAACTGACACCAGGAACAGAGAAACAGTAAGGCATAAAAAAGAGTCATTCATAGACCTATGCAGCTGGAGGGATCTTTGAAAGTAAATTTAGCTGATTATGCTTTTAGAGATAAGGGAAAATTGATCAAAACCCAGTTGTGTACTTAATTTCATGAACACAGACTTTGCCAGTTTTTATATTTAATACACAAGATGAATAAAAGTTGTCAGAAAATAAGTCTAAACTGTTCACTCAAAACTAAATCACTAATACATACAACACTCTTCACAAAGAATCATAAAGTAGGATAAATAGAATTTAGTTACCTTAGGAATATTTTTTCTTCAATATAACACAGTCAACTTAAAAGTATTTTATGAGATAATTGAATACAAAATTTACACATTATTCTGTGCAAGATATTTTCGCCTTTATACACTTCCAAGGAACATTCTAATAGGAAATTAAAAAAAAAAAACACTTATTTTTACTGCGTTCTGATTATCTAACTATGTTTTAAGTACCTGTGGGTTTAACTCATTTAATCTTTATAAGAACCCTATGAATTATTTTCTCTTATTTTTCCCTTTTGGAGATGAGGTAATTGAAAAACAGGGAGGATAAGGAATTTGCCCATAGTCACATAGCTAGTCAGTGACAAAACTCCGAAGCCCATGCTCCTAGTCAGCATGCACGTAAATGGGGCACGTATTTGAAAAAATTTACTGGGAAAGAGGAAAGCTAACAGAAGCTTAAAAAGAGATACCCACTGGCTTATTTCCAATATTCAACACCTCACAAGCATTGAAATTATTATATCACGTTTATAGTCTCTCTTTCCTCACTAGAAAATAAACACCACAAGAGCAGGCTCCTTGTGTGTCTTGTTCAGAGCTGAATTACCTGGCCCTAGGTAGGTACTTGATAAGTATCTGTTCAATGAGTAAATAAATCAACCTTGCTGAATCAAAGGAATGATGATAACAGAATGACACCATGGGCTCAATTTCTTAACGAACATCAAGAAATTTGGTATTACTATTAGTAACAGGGATTCCTCAAAGTTTTGGAAAGAGGAGTAACAGAAAGAAAACAATTTCTAAGGCTGATTAAATTGTGCAAGACTCATAAGAGAGGGAAGAAATACATAAAAAGTTACCACTGAGAGGACAACCAGCAAGATGGCGGCAGCTTAAGGAGCTGTCAGCTCGTGCTACGGGGCAGTTAGTAATCACCCAGAGCTATCTAAAGCACCTGTTTGGGGGCTCCAGGAGACCAGAAGAGCATTCTGACACCTCCTTGAAAGAATGGAAGGAGGAGACTGCCCATCTGTAGAGAAGATTTGTAAGTAGAGCCCTCCACACCCCGAGGTGGCTTATGCCTCAAGAGCTGTTCTGTGGTTGGAATTTGAAGCTTCCCAAAAATGGGGGAGGAAGACACAATTGGTCACCAACTTCAGCTGCTGATTAGTAAATTTGGTGGGCTAAAGTATAATCCTAAGAACAGCTACAGTTTAAAACTGCCCAACTCAGAAAGAGGCTGGTAGTTGCCATTTTAACTCTGTCCCTGGCACGAGGGGAAGCGGGGTTGACTGAAAATCACATGCTGGCAGGGACAGGCTTTTTTCCATCTAGATCAGATTGCTGCTCGAACCTAAGCCCCAGACCCACCTCCAGCAGGAGGAAGCTGGGGGGACCTGCGCCAGCCTCTCTAGGGAAATACAGGTCATGCCACAGAGACCAGTGATCATCTTGCTCTGGTGGTGCAAGCCGCCTCAGGAACTATTCTGTGGCTGCAATTGGAAGCTCCATTTCCCAAAAAACAGGAGGAAGAGACAGTTGGCTGCAGATTTCATCTACTGATGAAACCAAAACGCCAGAAATGAATGCTTGGCTTGAAACAATTCTATTTAGCTGATAAATGGTGGGCATTTATACACAAATGTGTGGATTCTTATGTTTTGGTTGACAATTAACATTAAGAGATTCCTCAAGAGAATAAAAGGCAAATAATCAGAGTTCAATGCATTACCGTACTGATTAAATAAGATAATACATGTGAAAATAAACTGAAAAGAACAAAGCTAATAAGCTTATTAACATTTACTTTGCCTACAGGCATGTGAAATAATGCATCTGTCAATCAATGACCCTATACTTACTTCTATACACTACTACAGTAGTCCCTTAATATCTTTAATAACTTAATAACAATCATTTTGAGGAGAAAGTGAGGAAGACCTAAGTCACTACAGCAACAATGTATATTTATCTTATCTGGCTTTAAGTTTACATGTACATACAGACAAAGAAATCTGGATAGGTAGTTGTCTGGATTGAAGGGCATGGGGGAGGTCCCAAACTATCATTGACAAAATTATCTTTACAAAATAATTATATTCCTAAGCACTACTTTACTTTCACCAAAGAAACATACTCCTTTCACAAATATATTGCATTGGGATCTTTTAATTTCACTAATATTTAACAAATAGAAAATCAAACAATGATTTAACTTAAGGTTATATGAGAATTAATGAAAATAACATATATTAATACATCTTGAGACTGGTTAATCATTTGATTCAAGCTTTAGCTTCTGCATTGCAATACATACAGTTGAAAAATACAGAAATGGAGTTAGATGAATTTGTTATGAGATTAAATAAAATAAAAAGCAGATAATCTTAAAACAAATGTCATTTCCCAGTTTACACTCTGGAAGTATTAGTGAAATCAATTAGCATGCAAACTGTTACTCAAAACAATCAGAATGCAAAAGTTGCTACTAATAAGTATAATACAATAATTTTCTTTTGCAAACTCCATTTAAAGCATGCCATTCTCAGAACTTATGCTTGAGAATGACAGCATAAGACTTGTCAATAGTATTATTATACATAATAATACTAAATCCTACTCATCCCCCAAACCTCCTTAAGTTAGTCAGAAAACCAGTATTAGAACTCATAGCTTCCATGCTTCTTTTCATTCAGTCATACGTAACAACACTTTGGGAATGAAATTACCTGAAGGTGTTGTGGCTTTGAAATCCTTGGAGTACATCAGGGCACACTGTTTTTCTGTTTGAAAAGAAAGGCTGGGTTGTCTAATTGGGGATTCGCTACATTACACCAACCCCACCACAAGACCCTACATAGGATTCCACAGCAGTACTTTGGTCAGCTTCACCCAGCTCGTCATTACTGTGCTGTTAACTGGGGATTTCACCACTGGGTTTACCAGTGGCACCTAGCATGTAGGAGAGCCATTAATAATAAACTGAAGATCCTATTTTCACATGTTTTTGAGGAGAATTTCCTGCTTCACTGATGTAAACTGACCATGTATCCTTAGAATTAAGCAGATTAGGATGGTTGAACTTAAACAACTAGAAGAGGTAAGAATGAAACTTAAGCTAAACCCTGTATACAATATGACCACAAAATTATATCTTTTCTCAAATTAGTTGAGAGTCACTATATAGTTTAACAAAAGTCATATGGAGGCAATAAGCAAGAACTGTGATTTGCCCTGACATTTTACAAAGTAGTCCATGTATCTATTTTATATTTTGATATTCCCTGAAATTTTTCTATTTTTACTGAGTTCTGATGAATAGAATTAAATAGACTGCAAATAAGCATGGTTCCTACTTAGCAATCTTACAGTCCATGTCAAAAATGTTCTGATAAAAAAACACTTGAAGGCCTTTATGTTGCCCATTCACTTTTGGAAACTAGTGAACGTGGTGTCAAAAGACATAAATCAAACTCTCTGAAGCCTATTCCTTCCCTTGAATTTATTGTTTGTTGTAGGAGCTGGATAGGTAACAGTTTGTTTTTATATTTATTTGTTTACATTTGCGATCCTTGTTCTGCCAAACTTAGTATTGTATCTCCTATTTAGGAGGAGGATGGATACTTGAAGCATAGGCTGCTGTTAGCTTAATAATATTTGGGAGCACAGAGGCGACTTAAGCATGACGCAGGTGACAATTTTGAAAACATGATCTAAGTAGGAGTTTTTTGGATTTGAAATTTTTGGAGTCTGAAGAGTACTAAAATAATTGCTACTGGACAATCATAAAGCAGATGTCTAAAACAAAGGGGATATGAATAAATATTTTGTTTAATGTAAAAAAAAAACCAAAAACACTTGATATACGAGTGGTTAATAGATAACACACAAAATAAGTTTTCCACACCAAATTCAGAACAGTCCTGAAAAAAACGTCTTGTCCTGATGGACAACAAATATAACCAACTTTCAAAAGACTAGTAAAAGGCTCATTTCACCTGTTTTTTTTTTTTTTTTTGAGAAAATTAAATTACAATAACATTCTTATCAATGATAACGTCCTATAACACAAACCAGAAAATAAAGATGGGGTAATAAAGATGGGATCAATTAATTTAGTGTGATATTTACTAAAAAATCATAAAATTAACAGATATTATTGAAAGTATTTTTTATAACAACACTGATGAAATGAAACTCCCAGTCATCAAGACTAAAAATGAGAAAAGACAAGAAGGATTCCCATAGACAGGATTAATGCTGACTGAGAAAATACTCCAGAATAATGCTTTTCTCTCTTAATGATCAGGAACGCGGGCCATTCTAAGACTACTCCAATCCTTGAGGGATTAAAGAAAAGCAGAAGGAAATCTTATGCCAAAAATCAGTAAAAATGTATTGATCACTTAAGGTGTGAGAGGCATTCTTTTAGGTGCTGTAACAGAGGGGTGAGCACAAAAGACAAAATTGAATAAGAAAAATAAATATTTTCAGATGATGATAAAGCTATAAAGGAAATATATAAGGTGACTTGAATAGTAACAAGTGTAGGGACAGAGGATAGAAGACCTACTGGAGATGGGGTGATAAGGGTTCTATTGAGGACAGAACATTTACACAAATTGAAATGAACCTCCCAGGATCCTGAAGTTAAAAAATTTCAGAAGTTTAAAGATAAATATTATCTAGAATCACATGATATGAAAATACACATCATAAAAATACCTGGGTAACAAGATGCCACCATTGGAGGAAGGTGGATAAAAAGGGAACTCAGGACTCCATGTACTAATTTTGCAACTTCCTGTGAATCTACAATTATTTCTAAACAAAAAGCTAAACATAAATATATACTTGTCTACTACTGTAACTGGCAAATGAAACATCTACACCATTTAAGATGCCTTACACTATGTCTAAAAAATTTCTTTGTGAATGTGAAAGCCTAAGGGGAGTTAGAAAACCAAATTTCTAACCCAGCAAAATGTTTTTCTACATACATACAGATTAAGTATTTTAAAAAGATAGCATAAGAGAAGCAAGTTTATAAATAAAGTTTGGGTTTCATTTTTTTCCCACTAATCTAGCAATCTCTCTGAGAACAACAGGAGTCAATTTGTGACAGAAACTATAAATAAACTGTACTTCATACTGCCTGTATGAAATAGCTAAAAAGGCATAAAAACCCAAATCTTGTATACCAATTTCTCAGCTCCACAGGACTCACGAAATCAGGAAAGAAAAAAGCAATATCACTTTGGAAGGAGAAGGAAGAAGACTGGGTCAGAGAGGTTCTCACAAGCTATTTTACCACCTTTCATTGGACTTGCTTCAAGGACTACAAATGTAATTAAAACCATCTCACTTTAAGATCCATAATGAATTCATATAATGTACTGTTCCCAAAGAAAGGATTTATTCCTCATTCTAAAAATGTTTTAAGGGCTATTGTTCCAAAGACTGCATAATGGGTTACAGTTAAAGACAGAAGGTTGAGCAAATGCATTTATCTTCTGCTCCCTTCTGAAACCCACTAAAATGGATGTAAAAGGATATTTTAAAAGGCAAAAAGCCTTAAGGACAAAGAGAATAGGAAAGATAAGAATTTTAGATACCGAAAAAAGCAGAGAGGTTAGTAGCAACTGATTCATCAAACCCTAGAATCTTAACTTAAAGGTAGTGGCAGGGAAAGCAGAAAAGCAATCAAACTGCAGCACAGAGCTTCTGGAAGGCTCAGGAACTGGTGATACCAGGTACCTTTGGAAGCAGAGGGTACACACAGAAGGACTGGCAGGAAGAGTGTTGGAGAGCAGTTAAACTCCCAGATCCCCACTACTATATAGACATTAGACTGGAAGTTTATTCTTTGGAAAGAATAAAAGAGAGGGTGTTGGGACTGGGGGGCACCAAGCAACTGTTGGGCAGTTGTATAAGTCAAAGATTATACACAGAATGCTGTGGATCTCCAGACCTTTCCAACATACACCATCTATGCAGACACTGGATAATTCTCTGGGGAAAGTGGCTGGATGTGGTAAAAGGCTGCCAAAACATGGGCCAGTATAACCTTACACTGAGGTCCACAGTTGCACGCTTTACCCACAGTTAAAAAGCTACCCCGTCAGTTTTGCATTGCTCCATTCTTATTTAAGAGAAGCTGACCAAGGATGAGACATATGAGGAAACTCTAACAAGAAAAAGAGACACACACACACACAAAGAAATGAATAGGGGAACAGGTGTAGCTCAGTTGGTTGAGCACCTGCTTCCCATCTACAAAGTCCTGAGTTCAATCCCTGGTATCTCTTTAAAGAAACACAACAAAACAAACAAACAAAAATGAACAAAAAAGGTAACCTGAGAGAAACAAAATATTTAGGGAGAGAAAATGTGAGAAAAACAAAACAAAACAGAGAGACAAGAGAAGAAAATGTAGCCATGAAAAACTAGAAACTAATAAAAAAAAAAGTACTCTTAGAAATTAAAAATATAGTATCACAAATGAAAAAAACTCCAAAGAAGGGACTAAAACTGAGAAACTCTCTTAGCAAGCAGAGCTAAAAACAAAGAAGAACAAAGAAAAGTAAGAAAATTAGCAGATAGTCTAAGGGGAATTTATTATTAAACGATTCATGAAACTTTGCAAAAATTGAAGAATATAAATTCTTAGACCGACAGCATCCAATGATTTCAGCATAACATATGGCATAATATATAAAAATAGACCTGTAAGCTTTTAGCCTAATAAAATTCCCATTTAAAACAGTCGAAGAGATGATACTAAAACCTTCCGGGGCGGGAGGCGGGGATAAAAGAGAAAGAATTAAGACTTAAGGTAGTTTCAGATTTTCCAATAACAGCACTGAAATTTAGAATAGAAAGGAAGGATAGAGGAATTGAAAGGTAACTGCTAAAGGGTGTAGAGTTTTTCTTTTTGGAGTAATGAAATTTTTCTAAACGTTTGTATGGTGATGAATGCACAATACTATGACTATACACTAAAAGACATTGATTATACCCTTTGGATTGATATTATGGCATGTGAATATACCTCAATGGAACTACTTTAAAAAATTCAGAGATATTACACTCAAAGCACAAGCAACAAAAGAAAAACACAGATAAATGGGACCTCATCAAAATTTAAAACTTTTATTCCTCAAAGGACTTTATCATGAAAGTAAAATGACAACCTACACAATGGGAAAAAATATTTGGAAACCACATATCTGATAAGGGTCTAATATACAGTATATATAAAGAAATTCTTAAACTTAACAAAAAGACCCAACCCAATTAAAAAATGGGCAAAACACTTGAAAAGACACCTCTCAAAAGAAGATATATAAATGGCCAGAAAGCACATGTAAAGATGCTCAACATCATTAGCCATAAGGGAACTGTAAATCCCCAAAACGAGATGCCATTTCACACCCATTAGAATGGCTGTTATTAAAAAATCAGAAAAAAGCAAATGAATTTGGAGAAACAGGAACAAGTATTCCTTGCTGGTGGCATTGTAAAATATTGCAGACACTGTGTAAAACAGTTTGGCAGTTCCTCAGAAGGAAAATATTGAACTACCATATGACCTGGCAATCCCACTACTTGGTATATACCCAAAAGAATTGAAAGCAGGGACTTGAAAAGATATTTGCAAACAGATGTTCACAGCAACATTATTCACAACTGACAAAAGATGGAAGCAACGAAAATGTCCATCAACTGATGAATACATACAATGGAATGTCCTTCAGCTGTAAAAAGGAATGAAGTCCTGATACATGTGACAACATGGATGAGCCTGAAGACATCATGCCATGTGAAATAAGCCAGAGACAGAAGACAAAGATTGTATGGGCTCACTGTTTTGAAAAGATTAGAATAAGCAAACTCACAGAGTCAAAATCTAGAATATAGGTTACCAGGAGATGGGCTGGGGATAGTGAAGGCTTAAAATGTGGAAGGGTGGATTTCCAGGAAGATGGCAGACTAGAAAGACACAGGACTCCATTCTCACCTAGAAAAATAGCTAAAAGACAGGCAGAAAAAAATCTTCTAGGGTTTAGGACACCATGGGAAGGCTGTACAACTCCCAAAAGAGAGAGGGACAAAGGAAAAGAATTTTGAGGGCAAAATTATGAGTTAAAACCAGCAGCGGCTACTGCTGGCACGCTCCACCACACTATAGGCACTTTTGAATTCTTAGGCCTCGGGGGCCGCCAGCTACAGAAAAAAGGGTCCCAGGGATCCATGTCCACAGGAAAGAGGAGAGAGAAGGACACAACCTAAGGCTGAGGCAGTTTTTGACCCACACATTTGCTCTGCTGTGTACCATGAGCCCTTCCAGGCACACCATTGTTTGGCCTGGGAGCCCACTGGAACTTGTAAAAAAGAATCCACCTTTGCAGGAAATAGTAAAGGAAGCCTTACAGCCTGAAAGGAAAAGACAGGAGAGAGAGGCTTAGAGGAGAGTATAGAAGAAAGAATAGCAGAAAGGATAACGAAAAGAGTACAAAGACAGACAGAAGTAAGATATGACACAAGAAAACCAAAGAATAAAATGGTGGAAGTAAATAAATGTACTGACAGAAATAGCATTGAATATGAATGGATTAAACTCCCAATCAAAAGATATAGGCTGACAGAATGGATAAAAAAACATGAGCCATCCATATGCTGAAAGTGAAAGGTTGGAAAAAGATACTGCATGCAAATGGTAACGAAAAAAGAGCACAGGTAGCTATACTTATATTTGACAAAACAGACTATTTTTTAAATTCTCAAATATCTACAACAAAGTTACTTGAGAAAATAAATGAGTTCAGCAAAGTGGCAGGATACAAGATCAACGTGCAAAAATCTAATGTTTTTGTACACTAGTAATGAACAATCTGAGGAGGAAATCAGGGGGAAAATTCCATTTATATTAACAAAAAGACTCAAATTCCTAGGAATTAATTTAACCAAAGAAATACAGGACCTATATGCAGAAAACTACAAAAAAATGCTAAAAGAAATCAGTGAGGACCTAAACAAATGGGAAGACATTCTGTGTTCATGGATTGGAAGAGTAAATATTGTGAAGGTGTCAACCCTACTCAAACTGATTTATAGATGCAATGCAATACCAATCAAAATTCCAACGGCCCATTTTACAGAAATAGAAAAGGGAATTGCCAAATTCATTTGGAAGGAAAATTGCACCCAAAATGCCAAAAGCATTCTAAAAAATAAGAGCAACATGGGAGGAATTTCACTGCCTGACTTTGAAACATATTACAAAGGTAAAGTAGTCAAAAGCACATGCTATTGGCATCAATCTGTGAAATAGAACTGAGAGTCCAGAAATAAACCCTCATCTCTATGGCCAACTGGTTTTGGACAAACCTGCCAAGCCCATGTTAACAGGACGAAACAGTCTCTTCAAAATATGGTGCTGGAAGAACTGGATATCTACAACCAAAAGAATGACAGAGGTACCCTATCTCATTCTCTATACATGAATCAATGCAAAATGTACCAAAGACCTAAATATAAAAGCCAGGGCCGTAAAACTACTAGACAAAAATGTAGGGAAACATCTTAAAGACCTTGTGGTAGGAGGTGGTTTCTTGGACCTTATACCCAAAGCACACGCAACATGAGGAAAAATAGAGAAATGGGACCTCCTCAAAATTAAACACTTCTGCACTTCAACGGACTTTGTCAAAAGGGTGAAAATGCAGCCGACTCAATGGGAGAAAATATTCTAACATCACATGTCTGATAAGGGTTTAATATTGATTATATATAAAGAGATATTACAACTCAACAATAAAACATAAAGAACTCCATTTAAAGATGGGCAAAAGACTTGAATAGACATTTACCTGAAGAAGAGATACAAATGGCAAAAAAAAAAAAACACATGTTCAGCATCACTAATGATTACGGACATGGAAATCAAAGCTACAATGAGATATCATTTCACACCTACCAGAATGACCACTATTAAAAAGACAGAAAACTACAAGTATTGGAAAGGATGTGGAGAGATAGGAATGCTTATTCACTGTTGGTGGGAATGTAGAATGGTACAACCACTGTGGAGGACTGTTTAGCAGTTCCTTAAAAAGTTGAATATAAATTTGTCATGTGACCCGGCAATACCATTACTAGGTATATACCTAGAAGAACTGAGAGCAGAGACATGAACAGTCATCTGCACACCAATGTTCATAGCAGCATTATTCATAATTGACAAAATATGGAAACAAGCCAGGTATC
>PVKH010037644.1:0-11433 GCA_004027955.1 Chaetophractus vellerosus | reverse complement strand
AAAAAAAAAAAAGAACAAAACACAGTAATATATCAAATGCCAAACTTACATTAAGCTCACATGTGCTCTGGGGAATGCGGTTTTTATTTTGTTTTGCACTGTTCCAGGCTGTGCCTTTCTAAGTAACTACAAAGATTCAGTGAATTCAAAGGCAGAGGAATCAGGCCAAAGAGTACAAGACTGAGCTGCACACACAGACAGCTTGGAGATGTGCTCCTGTGTTCCACCCCTCGGTGGGAGGGGGGCAGTAGACTGCTGGTGGACACAGTTTGACCATCTTATGGGGTTGGACTGGATGCTCTTGTGACGGGTGAATTCCAGTGGTGCCCGGGCAGGGTCAGTGGCCTGTTGTTTGCCCCCTCTCTGGCTGGAAGAGCAAGGCCTGGCAGCCCCTTGGAGGTGTTTTCAGGACTCAGGGTGAAGGCAGACGATGAGGTTCTCAGAAACAACCATTTGACAATGTCTTTTAAGTAGCTATGGATTATCATCTTTGGGCAGACTTCTGAACAGAATTCTCTTAGATCCCCACTATAAGTCAGGCACGGAGGGCAGAGGGACACCCAGGAGGAGAGTGGAGATCCTCTCCGTAGAATCTAATTGACAACCTTTTCCAGACCTGATTCTCCCTCATCTTTAATTCTCTAGTCATCCTAATCCCATCCTGGAGTGCATAAAGACGCATGGCCCTGTGTGTCTTTTAAATTGTGGAAGTTAAATATAGCACACCCCACAGACACTTTAGGGTTATATCTAATAGCAATACAGGTTTCATGGATGCTCACCGTGGCATTTTTCTTTGGGATTTCTGGATGGTTTAGTAAATAATGCACTGCCTACCCCCCAACAAACACATACACAACACACACACTCACACACATATTCACATACAGCACTGAATATTCGGAAATAGAAATGGGTTGTTCATTTCTTATCAGACCTTACCTGCTAGGTCAGGATGATATGACGAAAATCAGCCCAGCCAGGGAGGCACTATGACAAGACAAAAAAGTGCAGGCAGAGCAAAGAGCATTCTTATATTTAAAATGTATCACTTTGTGGCCTTGGGTTGTGGCCGTCATATAAATATGTAAGATTAGCCTGAGAGGCTTTGGCTTAGGAACCACACTATGACGGTTTTAGGTGGAATTTTAAGAATGGAAGGGCTGTCCCCATTGTGTAAACTAGCTCTGTAAAATTACCACACAGGGTTTCTATGTATGCTATACAGATATAAATTTTAAAGTGTCTAGCTTGGTGATGAACACATTATCAGCATCCAATAAATGACATTTCAATATCTTTTTCCACATAGGCTAAAGGCCTTATCAGAATTGGTTCCTAAAATAAATCAGTTTGTGGATATTTTAAAAACTGTAGTACCTTGAAGAATACATCTCTTCCATCCTGCTTCTGTATTTCCTTAGATAACTTAGTCTTCTTTGCAGTAAAAATGTCATCAGGATAATGAGTGGATGCTGCCTTTGCTTTGTAGTGTTTAGATAGCCTTGGTGAAATACGAGTTAAGTCATAAGATGATTTAAAAAGTGGAGACAGCTGAGATGCAAGAACAGCTTTATATCGCAGTTGGTCCAAGTTACCTACCCCTGCTTGAAAAATGAAGTTTTAAATTCTGAAGTCTCTCAAACAACCCTAAAATAGATAATCCATCTATGATGTGATTTACTGTAGCTATCTTCATTCCCCATAAGTCCAACTTTCTAGCAAACGCACTTAAAAATTCTATCCTCAACACTATCTTCAGGACTCCCTGCCAGGTAGGGGCTTTCAATGTTTGTTTGTTTCCTTCTGGCTTCTCCCAGCTGTTGGAGCTGTCTCCTAATGCTGCCCACTTCCACAGCCTCCTGGAGAAACCATCTCAGCTACAGGTCGGGGGGCTAGGTGCTGGCGGGCAGCTATATTCCATCTGAAACAGAGGCCAAATGGGCTGACAGCCATGTCTATGGATGTTTTCCTCACAAGGGGTTGTTAAGTTGTTAATTCTGCTTTTGTTGAAACTCAGGTTTAAAAGGTAAAAAAAAAAAAAAGAAAAAGAAAAGAGACGATCATCACATTGAAAGACTGGAGAGAAGGGAGCAGGAGTGGTTGCTATGAGCTTTGAAACATGTACACGTGCGTGTGCGCGCACACACACAAATAAATGGACAAAAGGATAAATTGAAAAAGAATGCAGCAACCCTTGCTTGGTTTAACAGTCTGGTTAGACCCACAGATGAGGAAGTGCTGCTTTGTCCCAAGCTAAAGCCTTGTTTTCTTGTTCATTGTCTTTCAGGGTAAAATCTGGGGGAAATTCACCTGTCTGATGCAAAGTTAAACTGCTGGCTTTAATGTGACTGCATGGGAACTTGGGTTTATTAATGAATACAACATACCCTCTTTGATTTGAAAGCTTTCACCCTGCTGAAAAGATTCAAAAGGCATCGCTTCCTGCACCAGCGGCATTCCTTTATCCGTCTCAGTGGTTCCCCCCTACCCAGCTGCTATATCTCATTAACAAGCATTTGACCACTGCAGCAGGCTTGGGAGTGTTGACACTTGAAAGGCCCAGGCAGGCGTGGGCAGGCCATCAGCTATGGCAACAGGAAACTGCCCCGGAGACAACACTGAGAAAACAGCAGCTGCAAAAGCCAAAGTCAGAGCAGACATAAAGGGTTGCCTATCTCCACGACAGTCTGGGGTACCGGTGCGTGCCTGTGGGTCTGAATTCACACATCTATTTACTATATTTATGGGACATAAGGGTCGCCATCGGCATGCACTGGACTCTGGACTTGTTGACATCCTGGAGTGATTATTTTGACTTAGGATATTCTCGTATCCTTAGGTTTCAAAAATCTTCTTCTTGTAATGTAAGTTCTTGCTTATGCACACACTCATGGAAGGTACATGTGTGTGCCGGAATGCTTACACGTTTTCCATGCTACCACATTAATTTTCAAAAGCAACCTTCAACCTGTACAACCGTCATATAAATATGTAAGATTAGCCTGAGAGGCTTTGGCTTAGGAACCACACTATGACGGTTTTAGGTGGAATTTTAAGAATGGAAGGGCTGTCCCCATTGTGTAAAAGAAGGCCATAAAATTAAGTGGGATATAAACATATTCCATATACTATTATTGATTGAAAATTTTAAAATACTGTTTAAATAAAAGTTATTGACAGTCCATTGAATTGTAGGCTTCTCAGTGCCACAACCCTGAATCTACTTCTAAATTTTATTGTTTCTGTATTCTAATCAAACCAATACCTTCATTACCAGTATTTAAAAAGCAATATTTAAGTTATTCAACAATATTCTGGGTATCGTCTTAAAGTTACATATTTCCACTGAAATATAATGGCAATAACGATATACTTCCTTGTATTTTATATTGCACCTATCATCAGAAGAGCTCAAAGTGCAGTTACTAATCAAACTGTCTCATGCAGTGTTTGGAGCAAGTATTTTTCCAAATCTCTTATGTCTCAAAGTTTATAAAAGCATTTTTTATAGAATAAGTGAGCAATAATTCAAAATTAAGGTTTTTTGTGCATAAGGAGAATGATTCCTTTCAAAACAAGAAAAAGAGGTCACTGTATGTTAGGCAAAGAAATAAGCTAAATGGAAAAAGACACTAATGTAATGTGTTATATGTGATGTTAGTTGACTATGCCATTCAAAGAGCAGTGAATTATTTTCCTGTCATCATCAATAGAATAGACAATGAGTGATTATTACATTGAAGTGCACTAAGATTTTATTCTTTTCAATCATTTAGATTTATGTAGTTGTCTATCACTTATAAACTATCCTATGCTATTCACACTGTTACTCTAAAATGTCTAGATAAAAAGTATGTAAGTTGATTTAAAATTATTGCTACTTAAAAAAAGTTAACTCATTTTTTAATGCCAGAAAGTGTTCCTGGGATACAGTGAATTTTCTTACTCTACTTTCATCCAACTGTTTTGTTTTGTTTTTTTCTTTCTCATTTTATGCTCCAGGAGAAGAGAAGACTGTATCAGCTACCACTGGAAATTATTTCCATGACAATATGGATGAGACAGAAACATCCTTATGGGGTCCATTAAGATACTTCCATTTTACTTAAGTTTTCCCCTCCCAGTCATGTTGGGTTACATTTATAAACGATAGGCAGGAAGATGCCCAGACTCTGGAAATGGACAGCTTGGGAGAAACTCTGACTTCTGGTCTGTTAAATAGGGGTAAGACTAACAGTATATATTTCATAGGGTGTTGTAAAGATTAAATGAAAGTACACACACATAAACTTAGAAAAGTGTCTATTGCATACTTAACACTCAATAAAAGTTAGCTCTAATTATTATTAATATCAACCTTAGCATACTACATTCTATTCTTTTGTACTGATTTTTGTTTCCATAGAACTTATTCTAGATTATATTGTCTTATTTATGTGTTGACTTGTTTATTTTATGGTACCTTCTCCTGTTTTCCTACCCCAAGACACACACACACACACACACACACATACACACACATATGAAATCATGGACATTTTCTGCCTTGTTTACTATTGATTCCCTTGAGCCTAATACATTATTGGCATATATTAGAAACTCAGATTTGTTGAATGTTGACTGCTAAGTGAATGGATTAGTATAGATAGATCTAAGCTCAGATGCAAAAAATAATTTTTATTTTTATTTATTTATTTATTTATTTATTTTTAAAGATTTATTTATTTTATTACATATCTCCCCTTCCCCCCGCTGCGGCGACGCGCCGAGAGTGGTCACTGCGCAGGCGTGGCTTTCCCCGCTTGTGGGCGGTCTCTGCGTCCGTTCACGGCCGGCGCTTGCTTCGGTTCGCGGGTGGCTGGCTGCGCTCCATCCGCGGGCGACCTGCCCTGCCCGTGGCAGCTCTTGCCTTGTCCGTGGCAGCTTCTTGCCTGCCCACGGCAGCTCCGGCCCGCCCATGGCGGCTTGCCATTCTCAAGGCGGTCTGCCCGCTAGGAGAGGTCCCCGGGAATCGAACCCAGGGCCTCCCATGTGGTATGCTGGCACCCTATCCACTGGGCTATCGAGCCGGCCCCCAAAAATAATTTTTAATGAATTAATCTCATAATGGGAAAAGGCCTGATGTATTCAGTTCTAGGGACAGGATGGATGCTATTTTAAAGAATATCTGTATTCATCTATATTGTAAAATTGACTCCAGTGCTCTGGCAAATACTACCTTGATAATGCTGCTACACTTACTTCCAGTGGACTGATGAGTTCACAGAGCCTCTCCTATTTAACTATCATTCTAATATTATCCAAATGATAAGTAGTTGTATGTAGGGCCCATATGTCAAATCCTGCACAAAGTACAATATTCTTAATTAAAACTGACATGATTTTCAAAGTGTACTTAGAGTTTTTGTAACTTGAACATTTACATATGGCAAATGGTTTTTCTGCAGTAAATAGGGAGTTTGGAGATGGTGGAAACTATGGCAATAAAATAAAGGCATCTAACAGCCAACAGATTTGGATGGACCAAATTTTAAGATGATTTCTAGAACCAACCAAAACCTTCTAAAATAACATTTTAAAAAGATGTATGCTAAGGAATTTCTGGAACTTCAGTAATTTCCACCTTTTGTTGTTTTGTTATCCTGCCTGCTCTTTGTTGTCTATACTTTTATTTTGGTAGATATCAAGGAAATTGGGAGCTTTTAACACTGTAGATTACTTTGGAGTTTAGCTTGCAGACTGAAGGATCCACGTAAGGTAAATGAGGGTACCTGCTAGGAAGAAAGGAAAACTGCTAAAGCCTCAAGGATCATGGGGATAAAGTAGGGGCTCCTGGAGCCAAAATAGAGGGTAGCCTTAAGGCTTTAACCACCTTGAGGCTTGTATGGGATGCCTCAACTCTGATGAATAAAACACTCCAGACTGCCCTGGGCAGAGATCACAGGGCCTGCAGGTGTCAGGTCCCTCCCTATAAAAAGAGCAGGTAGGAGAAGAAAAGAGTGGTCAGAGAGAGCAAAGAGAAACATGAAAGAGACTGGAGTTGTACTAGGTTTCAGATACATTTTGGGTCTGAAGATCTGTGGAGGGATATCAACATATTGCTGCAATAGCCTCCTATTAGGTCTTCCGTTTTCTGCTCATTGCTTCCTGTGGTCTATTTTCAGCCTCAGCCATAGTAGTCCTGTTAAGTTAGATCTTGTCATTTCTCCTGTATAATCCTTCAATGACTTCCCCATCTAACTTAGAGTAAAATTATTCAACAATAAAAATGGAGAAGAGAATATTCTAGACTGAAGGAATGGCACAGGTCAGAGCAATTAGGTAAGGGAAAAAAGAAAAGCTATACAAATTGGAAAGGAAGAAAAAAAACTATATCTGCAGACAACATGATACTATATATAGAAAATCTAAAGTCATCCATAAGAAATATATTAAAGCTAATAAGGGTGTTCAGCAAAGTGGCAGGATATAAGACCAAAGCACCAAAAAAAAAAAAAAAAAAAAAAAGCAATTGGCAATTGTGTTCCTATACACTAGCAGTGAAAAATTTGAAGAGGAAATTAAGAAAACAATTCCATTTACAATAACATCTAAAATAATAAGATACCTAGGAATAAATTTCACCAAGGGTACAAAAGACCTGTATACTAAAATCTACAAAACACTGATGAAAAAAATTAAAGAATTAAATAAATGGCAGACAGCTTATGTTCAGAGATTGTAAGAGTTAATATTGTTAAAATGTCAATATTACCCAAAGCAATACACATATTCAATGTAATTCCTATTAACATTCAAGCTACTTTTTAATTTTTGTTGAAGAAATAGATAAAACAATCCCCTAATTCATGTGAAAATGCCAGGGGCCCTAAATAGACAAAACAATCTTGAAAAAGAAGAATAGGGTTGGAGGACTCACACTTCCCAATTTCAAATTCTACTACAAAATGACAATAATCCAAATAGTGTGGCACTAGTTCAAAGATCTACAAATAGATCAGTGGGACAGAACTGAAAGCCCAGAAATAGAGACACACATCTATGGCCAATTGATATTTGACAAGGTGCTGAGTACATGCAGTGTAGAAAGAATAGCCTATTTAACAAATGGTGTTGTGAAAACTGGATATCTATATCCAGAAGGATGAAATTAGATCCCTACTTCACATTATATTTAAAAAATGACTCAAAATGGATCAAGGACCTAAGTATAAGAGCCAAAACTAGAAAACTCTTAGATGATAACAAAGGGGCAAATCTTCATGACCTGGGATTTGGCAATGGATTTTTAGTTATGACATAAAAAGAACAAGCAACGAAAGATACAATAGGTAACTCTGATTTCATTAAAATAAAAAAAAAAAACTTTTGTGCATTAGGGGAAATTATCAAGAATATGAAAAGACAACCTACAGAATAGAAGAAAATAGTTTCAAACCACATATCAGATAAGGATTTAATATCCATAATATATAAAGAGATTTTTACAATGCAACATTCCAATTTAAATATGGGCAAAGGACTTTGTATTAGTCAGCCAAAGGGGTGTTTCGCAATATACCAATAATTGGTTGGTCTTTATAAAGGGTATTTATTTGGGGTAGAAGCTTACAGTTACCAGGCCACAAAGCATAAAGTTCTTCCCTCACCAAAGTCCACGTGTTGGAGCAAGACAGCTGCCGATGTCTCCAGTGTTCAGGCTTCTGGGTTCCTCTTTTCCTGGGGCTGTGTTTCTCTCTGGGCTTAGCTTCTGTTTCCTCCACAAGTTCAGCTGTAGACCATGAGGCTCTCTATGCTTTTGCGTCTCTCCACAAGGCCAGCTGTAGACTATCGGGTGAACCACTCACTTGCCTTCTCCTGGAGTGCTGCTCTCCAACATCAGAACTGCTTCTCAAATCTGCTTCTGAAGGGCTTCGTGGCCTGTGGAAGTGTTTTCCATTGCCTTGCAGCGGTGGACACGAGACAGGGTGAAAGTCATCAAAATTTATAAAAGTATACGAACTAAAATGTGGACCTTGATGTGGACCAATGACAATGTTGGGGAACTATATTTCACTATCTGTCAGTTATGTTGGTGCTGTCATCCACATACAAAAAGGTTTTGGTAAGGAGGGGAATGGAGGAGGAGGTTGAATACATGAGATTGTCTTGTATTCTGTGTGTGACTCTGCTGTGACCTAAAATTTCTTTGAAAATTAAATGTAAAAAGGTGGGATGCTTGAGAGTGAGAAGAGGAAGGTGCCACGAAACAGGCTGGACACCAGATATTGCACCGACAAGGCAAAATCAGGAAAAAAAATTTGTACACATGTATATCTTATTGTTTTTTCACATATTTTGAATAGTCCAGTCCTCTGGCAATGTCTAGTTTTCTTTTTTGTATTTTTTTACGATTTATTTATTTATTTATTTTTAATTTTTTTTTTAAATTGTTTTTTATTTTTTAAGTTCTCCTATGTTTTGACTCTTGCATTTAAATGACGTTGTTAGGGATGGTTCACAGTGGGGGATGAACCAGTGAGCCAGGACACTGTGTCATGAATCTGTGAATCCTGTCATCCGAGGAGTTGAGCTGAGGGGTGTTGTGGGCCCAGGGGTGGTGGGGAGGGACGGGGTGGATCGAATATAGGGCGTTTGGTGGCCCATGAAAGCGTTTTCCATTGCCTTGCATTGATGGATACGGGACAGGGTGACAGGCATCAAAATTTATAAAAGTGTGCGATATAAAATGTGGACCTTGATGTGGACCAATGACAATGTTGGGGAACTATGTTTCACTACCTGTTTGTCAGTTATGTTGGTGCTGCCATCCACATACAAAAAGGTTTTGGTATGGGGGGGAATGGAGGAGGAGGTTGAATATATGAGATTGTCTTGTATTCTGTGTGTGACTCTGCTGTGACCCAAAACTTCTTTGAAAATTAAATGATAAAAGGAGGGCTGCTTGAGAGTGAGAAGAGGAAGGTGCCACGGAACAGACTGGATACCGGATATTGCACCGACAAGGCACAATTGGAAAAAAAAATTTTTATATACATATATATATTATTATTATTCACATTTTTTTAATAGCCCAATCCTTTAATAAAATCTTGGTTACCTTTTCCTATTTTTTTTAAATTTTCTAAAATTATTTTTTATTTTTAAGTTCTCCTATATTTTAACTCTTACATTTAAATATCATTATTATTTCATTTTCCTATTCATTGCAATTGGCTATTGTGATGGCTTCACCTGTGAAGAGGCTATGGATCACAGAAGGGTCACAATGGGAATGGGAGAGGACCATTGGTGGGGGTGTGTGTGTCAAGGTTTGGGGTGCATGGGAGGAAGTCCACCTGAACATACATAAAAGGCATACATAATTGTTCAAATGCTCATGGGACATGGTCATGGGGTGAATGATTACTCTAAATGGGAGAACACTGAATTCCCATCTTGGAGAGCTCTGCCATATTTTCCAGAAGAGTAGCAACATCCCCCTGAGTGCAGGGGCAGTGTCTGGCAAAGGAGGATGATCCATTGATGGGTCCTTGTTATTGATGACTAACCTTATGAGTCATTGCTGTTGAAATTGAAATAACCTAGTGTTAAGGGGTGCCTAAGAGTTGCCTCTGGAGAACCTCCTTGTTGCTCAAATGTGGCCTCTCTCTAAGCCAAACTTAGAATATGAATGCATTACCTTCCTCTCGGCGTGGAACATGACTCCCGGGGATGAGCCTCCCTGGCAACGAGGGAATACTAACAAATGCCAGTGGGCAGTACGACTGGAAAAAGACTTCGAATAAAAGGGGGAAATGGTAAAGACAAATGAGTTCGTAGGGCTAAGAGACTTCAAAGTGAGTTGGGAGGTCAACCCAGAGGAAACACTTATGCAAATCCCAGTAGGACCTCCTAGGCTTCCAATATGGATATTACCCCAAACAGAGGGCCTCCTGAGAGCTTTGGAGATATCCAGGTCCTGTATCAGGGCAGATAGCCCCAGAGTTTGGTGCCTTACTAGTGGGACCTAATTTGGAATCCTTGCTCCTGAGAGTGACAGAGTCTGACTGAAATATGTCTTCACTGCATGTGGTCCATCTGTCTCTTCTATTCAATCCTATATTTGATGCCAGAGTTTTAGGTGTACTTCCATAGACCGGAGACTATGGGCTGTCCATGTGCCAACTGGGTCCAGAGACTCTGTGGACCCACAACTCCTACTCTACAGCTCAATGGACTCACCCAGGACACCTAGTTGGGAGTTGATGATGGATGACGGCTATGCTGGGGAATGGAGAGAGCCTGCAGCTGCAGGCAGGATACTCTCTTCCATCATATCCACGGGATATAAGCCCCCTCTCACTTGGTGGTGGAGGGGACATCACCATCCCAGACTCCTCAGGATTGGGGGAAGAACTATGGACTAGAATGGACTTGTTGGTGTCCTGCTATAGACTTGTGATATATGCAATGGAAGAAATTGCAAAATTATGTGGAGCCTGGGTCACTGGACACTTTGGGGCCAGGGAGAGGGAAGGGCGATTGTAATGCGGAGTTTTTTGGGGACTTGGGAATTGTTGCGGGTGATCTTGCAATGGAGGATGTAAGCCAGTTTGTATCATCATGTAGCATGTGGAACTGTGTGGGAGAGAGGGTCATCTACAGTCTGAACTGTGATCTATGCTTGATGGCGAAGCCCCAAAATGTGTGTATCTATCACAGGCGTTATGCCACACTGATGAGGGATGTGTATGTGGGACGTTGTGGGAGGTGTGTGGGGGTGTGGCATATGGGTACTCCTGGAATTTCTGTGTAACATTTATGTAATCAATGTATCCTAAAATATATAGAGAGATATATAAGAAATTTTTTTAAAAATTTAAAAAAATTAAATTAAATTTAAAAAAGAAGATATCTATCAAAGAGTATAAAGGAATTGTACATGAAAAACTAATATATATATGTATATATATTAGTTGATGGAAATGAAAGTAAACCTAGAGAAATAGAAGTAAAAAAAAGAAATTAAAAAAATAATCTGCTTCTCAAATCTCTGTCTTTTGTCTAGGCATTTATACTTGAGACCACACCTACCGAGGGGTGGGGCTCAACATCCCACTGATCTGGCAGTTAACGCCCCAGTCATGCCCAGATTAAGTGATCAGTCTACAAGCATGATTCAATTTATATTTTTGGAATTCATAATTACATAAAACTGTCAAACCACTGCAGACTTGAAGAGCCTTTTTCCAAAAAAAATACACAAATGGTCATAAAAAAACATGAAAAGATGGTCAACAGCATTAGCCACTAAGGAAATGCAAATCAAAAGCACATTGAGATGGCTATTTAAAACAAACAGAAAATAACAAGTATTGAAGATGATGCAGAGAAATTGGAAGTCTAGTGCATTGTTGGTGGGATGCAAAGTGACATAGCCACTGTGGA